>CAMQGK010000603.1:167500-305000 GCA_947000775.1 Pterois miles
AACGCAGCGCCCTGGCTGCTACAGTAACTCTCCTGATGGTGAAAGGGAGTGACGGCGCGGGGCTACAGTACTCTCTGACGGTGAAAGGAGAAGTGACGCAGCGCCGTGGCTGCTACAGTAACCTCCTGACGGTGAACAGGAGACAGTGACGCAGCGCCGGGCTGCTACAGTAACTCTCCTGACGGTGACTGGAGACAGTGACGCAGCGCGTGGCGTACAGGAACTTCCTGACGGTGAACAGGAGACAGTGAACGCAGCGCCCTGGCGCTACAGTACTCTCCTGACGGTGAACTGGAGACCATCAGGAGAGTTACTGTAGCAGCCACGGTGCTGCGTTCACTGTCTCCTGTTCACCGCCAGGAGAGTTACTGTAGCAGCCACGGCGCTGCGTTCACTGTGTGCTGTTGACTCAGTTTTCTGTTGTGCTCATATACTAAACCTGGCCCACCGCTGCATGCAAGTTACTAATCTTGTCAGTTAACGGTTAATAATCAGTTAACGAGGATCGAGTTATCGGTTAAGAAAATATTTCAAAATCAGCATCCTTAATACCATGAAATAGAAAGTCTTTTACCTGGCTCTCCTTTCTCTCCCTTCGCTCCAGGATATCCATCTCTGCCCGTACTTCCCGCCTCTCCGTTCTGCCCGTCCGTCCCTCTACAAGCCACGTCACATCGGCTGGTCGTCAGCAGCAAGGCCACGCCCACCAGAACCGCCAGCCCATAATAACCTCCCATGGTCCGAAACACTGGATGCAACACTTAATGATGTTTAAGAGAAGAAGATGACGGTGGTGATGATGGACAACAAAACACAAGATGGACGTCTCCTAACAGGATGTCACTGAGTAGTTTCGTTGCCTAAACTTAACCATGTCCATCTTTTCCTAAACCTATCTCCATAGTTTTGACTCCTAAGCCTAACCAAGATAATCTTTTCCTAAACCTGACTAAGTAGTTTTGTTGCCTTGGCCTAACCGAGTCCATCTTTTCCTAAACCTAACCTAAAGAGTTTTATTTTGAAAAGACCAGAGTGGAAACTGACACATGCGTCATGTGTTGCTGGACATTAATAGGAAAACATACAAAATATACGCTGTTGAAAGTCGTACTGAGCGTCGCAAAAAAAGGAGATTTGTGTCTGTTACACAAATCAAATCAATAAAATTATGTGACTCGTTGGATTTAAAGGAAACTAAATGTTCAGGGAAATAAGAAAATAATATAATAGAGAATAACGACGTGTGGAAGGAAGAAAATCAATGTAAAAACTGATGAAATTGTGTCAGTTAAGAATCCCTCAGTTATTTGTCTCAGATGCAATCTGAGGATCTGAGTTCACAAAAACACACAAAAACCCAGCGGAAGTTATTCACACATAAACACAATCTAAAAATATAGTGTAAAGATAAAAAAACACAATAGAAATAAACCATGATTTAATTTCTAAATCTGTTTTTACATTGATTTTCATCCTTTCAAACAACCATTAATTTCAGTGAATTTACACAAAAACAGCTTGCAGAGGTTTGAACTTTACTGCAGAAAGATAATCAATCATTTACCTTTATCTTTAAATATAAAATGGTTAAAGAGTTTTGAAGTTTTACTGTTGGTAGAAGAGCATAAACATTATTTTACTCACCGGCGAGTTTTCGGTGGTTTCCTCGTTTGGTGAACAGATGAACTTTTCTCTTCAGACTCGCTGACTTCTGCTGAAACACACAAAGAAAATCAGACAGGAAATGAAACTGGTGACAGAACGATTGATTGTTCAGAGTTGCTGATTTAACATCTTGGGAAAGTTTTCATAAAGACATTTTAGACTCGTGTTAATGGAAGTGAATTCATTTTTCTCTTAGATTTGTTAAGTTAAGCTAAGTTAATACAGTAAATTAAATAATAATAATAAAGGAGGTATTATTCTGTAATATTCTGGGAAAAGAGATCAAACTAATAATAAATAACTAATAATTCACAAATTTGTTTTATAAAGTCTTCACTTTACAAAAACTTGGACTGGAGCGAACAGACTGACGAGTTCACATCAGTTATTTAGTGAAAACAGCAACAACAAAGTGGAAAAAAACAAATAAACATTCAGATTTGAAACTACGAGATAATTAAAAGCAGTACTTTAACAAAAACTGAAACATTAACAACCGTCTTCATTACGAGATTTCAGACAGACCCGCTGCAGACGCACCAGTTTACTGTCATTTCTTTCATTTATTATGTGTTTTATTTTTATTTATTATGTGTTTTATTATTATTTATTATGTGTTTTATTTTTATTTATTATGTGTTTTATTATTATTATTATTTATTTCTTTTATTATTATTTATTATGTGTTTTATTATTTTTTATTATTTGTTTTATTACTTATTATTTGTTTTATTTTTATTTATTATTTGTTTTATTATTATTCATTATGTGTTTTATTTTTATTTATTATGTGTTTTATTATTATTATTATTTATTATTTCTTTTATTATTATTTATTATGTGTTTTATTATTATTTATTATTATTTTTTTATTTTTATTATACATTTTTTCAATGATCTGCAGACACACCAGTTGGTTTACTGACAGTATCTTTTTTTTTTCTTTTTATTGTCATTTCTTTGTTTATTTTTATTTACTTATTTAGTTCTTCTTCTTATTTATTTATTTTATTCAATGTTCTGCAGATACATTAGTTGGTTTACTGACAAAGGTAACAGGCATCTATGTAATAGACATCTGATTTGTTTTTATCTATTATTATTATTATTATCATTATTATTATTATTTATTTTATTTTATTATAGTTATTTATCTTATTAATGTCCTGCAGACACACCATCTGGTTGCTGACAAAGGTAGGCATCCACCCCCATCTTAATGTATTTATTTATTATTTTTTTTCTTTTATTTTTTAATGTTTAATATTATTATTGATTTTATTTAATAATTATTTTTTATTTTTTCTGTTGGTAAGACAATACACTCAGTCTGTCAATTGTAAATTTGTATAATATGACAGATTTTTTATTGGCAATGCATAATAATACTTTATATAATAATAATAATAACAATCAAATTAATAATAATAATTATGACCGCTCAATAGGAGAGATGTGTTTTGCAAGTTTGAATTGTTAAAACAACAAAAAAGTGCAGAAAAAAGATAATGTAAAAAAATTAAAATAAAGATAAATGTAAAATGCAGTTAAGTATCCAAAGAAAAAGAAGAGTTTAGGACAGGAGATAGTTTGTGGATTTAAAACCTTTTACATCATGCTACAAACATTTTTAAGAAAGTATGGAAGAAGAAAAAGAAAAGATTATATAACCTACCAACTGAAAAACTAATCCTAAAAAGAAGCACATGAAATCAATAAAAACTGCACGCAGATCAGAGTAAACGCACTGAGATGTTTCTGCTGTTTGAATATATCAGTTTGCAGCGCCCTCGCGTGGTTTTATATGAATAACAGCAGACAGCAAATATACAGTGTGTATGTGTATATACGTGTGTATATATATATATATATATATATATATATATATATATGCATAAAAAATATATATATATATATATATATATATATATATACTTTCCTTTATGTTTTCCTTAATCTTAAATAAAATTAATAAATAAAAATTATTTAAAAATACATATTTAAGTTATATATATTTGCAAATCGCAATGATGTGACTTTACACAACACAAATGCAAAAATACACATGTTGATAGTGAAATATTTGTACATCATGGTACACATTTGTGGATTGATTAGTATTATTAAAGCCCAATAAAAAGGTCCATCTGTTTGTTACACAGATCTTTCCCTGAAATATTGTCAGTGTTTAAGTGTTGAAACTGATGGTGTCAGCTGGTGAAAGGTGGCGGTAAAGATCATTATGTCAACGTACCTTTGATGGGAAGAAGAAAACAGGAGGATTTCTGTCTCGAATGAAGTTTTTATTTGCTTTCCGTCATCACAAGAACCAGGTCAAAAAGGAGAAAAAGCAAACCCGAGGTCTTCTGTAGAGAAAACACATAAAACAGGCAAAGCAACACAGATGTGAGTAGTTCTAACAGAGCATGAACTGTATTAACAGACCAGGCACACAGCAGCACTTAATACAAAATTTAATGCTCTGATTCGTGTACATAAACACAAATCTGACATTTTTTTGTAATGTGAGCATGAAATCGATTGATTTATAATAAATGCATTGGTGGCTGCATAAAGCTGGGAGGACAGGAGGGAAACCAAACCACGGCATCGTTATTTTACACTCGTTGGCTTCTGAACTTTATTTCTTTAAGGAACAAAAGAGCATAATTCACATTCAGTATGACATAAACAAAAGAGCCGCAGCACACTAAGCAAACATATTAAACTTACATATACTCAGTATTTTAATAGACTTTTTCTTTTCACATAATACTGAACAACCTTCAAGGAAGCAGCAAAATAAGATATTTATTGTTAAATTTATATTTAGCAATAAAAGATTAAACTAAATCATTATTATCATTATTGTTATTATATTATTATTGTCCCTGGTGGTCTAGTGGTTAGGATTCGGCGCTCTCACCGCCGCGGCCCGGGTTCGATTCCCAGTCAGGGAACATGATTTTGTCCCTAATTTCCCTCCGGGGATTAATAAAGGTTCATCTTATCTTATCTTATCTTATCTCTTATTATATACATACAGCATATGTGAAGTAAATGTTGGTTTTGAAGATAAAAATAACCTTTTAAATGCAACCTGCTAATCGGTTCTATCCTGCTGTGACTGATCTGTTCCACTAATTTATCGTCTAAAGTCTGAGAGCTACTTCCTCCAACTGATTTCATCACTTTGATTTCATCACTTAAATTTCATCACTCTGATTTCATCATTTGTCTCGTAAACTAACTGTCTGCTCAGTTTAGCTTAGTTACTTGACTTACTGTATAAATGAACAGTGGGGGAGAGAAACTAAACTCAGAAAAATAAAGTTAATAAATTAGTGTTTGGTGGATTATTTCTCTGTTATAATGCTACTTGTCATTGTATTTGACATGGTTGTAAAGCCTGTTTATTTACCTCCTCAATGATGTCCAACTTGTCAGGATCATGTATTGATGTGATTAGCAGCACAGCTGATTATGTGGGTAGCGTCCAGTGAAATTGGCCTAAACTCTCTGCTGATGCTAAACAGTGTTTCCTCCTCATGTTGGTACTGACTCTGGTTTTAGCTCCACTGATTGGCAGCGAATCATCTGATGTCAGAATCGTGTTTGAAACTAAATGTTGAACTGAGCCATGTTGGTTTTGAAAGAGCTGATATTTCACAATGAACCGGATCAGTTTGTGATAGATATTCACCTGATGGCTCAGCCTTCAGGAGCAATTTGGGGTAAAGTGTCTTGTTCAAGGGCACATCGACATGTGACCAGAGGAACTGTGGATGGAACCACTGACCTCGCGAGTAGTGGACCTGCTCTACCCTCCCAGCCACAGTCTCTGGTCTTAATCCGGAGCCACCGACTTGCCTGCTCAGCAGCACTGGAGAGGGTTTGATGGCTCGCCGTCGGGTTTGGCCTCGGATTTCCATATCGTTGAGCAGCCTGGTAGTCGACTTGCCCACGAAGTCTTTGCAGCCGACTTGAACTGGTTAAACCTTAGCTTTCCAGCCAGCTCAGCGTACTTAACTCTCCGGTGTTCGGAGGCCTCCGGAGCATCCTCCCAGGGCTCTATGATGTAGATGGTCTGAAGTGAAGAGGACCAACAGAAATATTAGTACAGATACATTAAGACGGGCAGGGTGAAAAATACAGAGTTTTTTGAGCATTACAGCATGTAAACATGTTCTAACATTGGTTGAAAATTGTCAAAGTTGTTGGTTTTAATGCCACTAATTTCTTTAATACATTAATGCAACTTGTGATTTTGCGGTTGTAGCTCAGTATTAAAGCTAGAGTGAAGATACTGGTATCATATTAAACTAGAAAACCGGATGAATCCGTTGTGTTACGTTCCCCCGTTTATTATCCAGGGGATGGAGGGAGTAACAAAAAGAGAGATGGGGGCGGATGTGTGCAGACAAGGTGTTATAATTTATTAGCAATAAATAAAAAGTGTGCAATGACCAACTTAAAACTATTTTCTAACAGAAAGCACAACAGCAACAAACGCAGTTGAAGGGAAACCACACACGCCGCCCGCCGCCGTGACGACCACACCCTCCGACCAGCCATGACTGCCGGTTAGGTACAGCCTTGTACATCCAGTTACTGCAGCTGCACAGTGGGGGAGGACAGCTGAACCTGAAGAGACTCAGGAGTGGACACAAAAACACATAAAACACACCACAGCACAAACACATCGGTACCAACCAGGTCAGACTAGCTTGCTGAGAAGGAGGCTCAATAACGCAGCAAAGTTACGCTAACTTTTAGTGAGGAAAAACTGTCACGGCCGTTGTATTTCTGATCAGTGTTTAAAGCAAAGCCATGGTGTTTCCATGTGCTTGCTTTTGTGTGTGTGTGTGTGTGTGTGTGTGTGTGTGTGTGTGTGTGTGTGTGTGTGTGTGCTAACAGCTGCAGGATCTACTCATCACCTGGCTGAATAGCAGGACAAATACTAACTTGTCGGACAACCTCCTCAAAACAACACACTTCAAACTACCCGTCAGACCTCGGCTGGAGGTTGTTTAACATCAGCTAAGCTCCCGGACCTTTGCGTCAGCAGCCGCATACCAGAACTCCATCAGAAAAACAGGGACAGGCTCTTTATCCCAGACGACGTCTGTAATACTGTATATAGTGTATACTGTAAATACTGTATATAGTATAGCAGGTAAATAGTTTGTTGAGTCCAAAACTCAGAAAGAACAGCAAATATCTAAGAGGCTGGAACCAGATCACCTACAGCATCAATGATTAAATGATCAAGTTGTGGTTCTGTCACATAAATCATTTAAATAAAGAAATAATTCAACAGTAACTTTAATGTTCACACAACTCAGTCTCACGGCAACTTGTGAAATAGCCGTGAAATCTGATCATTGGATTCAGTGATTTCAGCGTATTTTTTTGTGCTTCGTCCTACAAATGTTCAGCAACACGTGATTGTCAACATCAGACTCTTATCCGGGTCGGGTCGCGGGCCAACAGATCCAGCAGGGACCCCAAACTTCCCTCTCCTGGGTCCGCATTAACCAGCTCTGACGAGGATCCCGAGGCGTTCCCAGGCCAGCGTGGAGATATAATCTCTCCACCTAGTCCTGGATCTGCCCCGGGGTCTCCTCCCAGCTGGTCCTGCCTGGAACACCTCCCTAGGGAGGCGCCCAGAGAACCATCCTAACCAGATTCCCAAACCACCTCAGCTGGCTCCTTTTAACTCAAAGGAGCAGCAGCTCTACTCCGAGTCCCTGACGGATGACTGATCTGCTCACCTTATCTCTAAGGGAGACGCCAGCCTCCTCCTGAGAAAACCCATTTCAGCCGCTTGTACCTGTGATCTAGTTCTTTGGGTCCTTACGTCTATGTGTCAGTTTAAATAAGAAAATATATAGAAATTTAAAGAAATAAAAATATATACATTATATAATAAATAAAACAAGATAAAATAAAATAGATATGGAAGAGGTGAAACTTAATTACAAAAAGTTAGGTTAGAAAAGATCACACACATATATAATAGTGAGGTTATAGTAATACTTGCATGGACATGGTAAGGCGAGGTCAGTAAAGTAAAAATAAAAATAAAAACAATTTTTAATGCGCATTATTCTTTGTTTACGTGATAATGAAAATCTTAATCTATGATTTAAGATATTTGTTATAAATATTTGGCACATTTTAAAGAAAACATGAGGAAGTAATTCAAGAGGACAGAAATGTTGCTGCATAACACATATAATTATTATTTTGTGACTGTTCGGCCGCCTCCACACGAGCTGAAGTCATGTCAGACATATTTCTGGCCTGTGAAAGGACCGAGGGTTGTCTGTCACGTGACAGGCGACATGAACGTGAAACCAGCCTGATGTGTTTGTGGGAACGACTTCCTGTGGTTGGGTCATGAGTCTCTGTATTGTCGCCTGATGTCTGATCTCTGTGGAGTTACTGCTCAGCAGCAAAGATCACACAAACATCCCCTCACACACATTAATATCTGTGGTTTCTGATCGTTTTCAGCCTGTAGAGACCAGACGATCTCCTCTGTTTCACATAAACACACTTTAATGTATATTAACTATTTTTTTATGAAAAGAATCTTTTTATAAACACACTTTAATGTATATTAACTGTTTGTTTAGCCTGAGAAACAGATGATCTCCTTATTCATATAAACACACTTTAATGTATATTAACTGATGGTTTCAAGATCGTTTTCAGCCTATAGAAACCAGATGATCTCCTCTATTTCACATAAAGACACTTTAATGTATATTAACTGTTTGTTTCAGCCTATAGAAACCAGATGATCTCCTCTATTTCACATAAACACACTTTAACGTATATTAACTGTTTGTTTCAGCCTATAGAAACCAGATGATCTCCTCTACGTCATATAAACACACTTTAATGTATATTAACTGTTGGTTTCTGTCTATAGAAACCAGATGATCTCCTCTGTTTCATATAAACACACTTTAATGTATATTAAATGTTTGTTTCAGCTATAGAAACCAGATGATCTCCTTGTTCACATAAAGAACTTTAACGTATTTCTGTTTGTTTCAGCCTATAGAAACCAGATGATCTCCTCTATTTAATAAACACACTTTAATGTATATTAAATGTTTGTTTCAGCCTATAGAAACCAGATGATCTCCTCTGTTTCACATAAAGACACTTTAACGTATATTAACTGTTGGTTTCTGTCTATAGAAACCAGATGATCTCCTCTGTTTCACAAAAAAACACTTTAACTGTATATTAACTGTTGGTTTCTGTCTATAGAAACCAGATGATCTCCTCTGTTTCACATAAACACACTTTAATGTATATTAACTGTTTGTTTCAGCCTATAGAAACCAGATGATCTCCTCTGTTTCATATAAACACACTTTAATGTATATTAACTGTTTGTTTCAGCCTATAGAAACCAGATGATCTCCCCTCTTTAACATTTTTCTTTGTACAGACTCAACAGGAAGACAGTAATGAGGGCGGGACACTGGTTGTTTTCCCTCTGTCTCCATCCAGCCCTGCTATTGGTTTGCTTTCGACCAATCACCTTCCCTGAAGTCAGACACTATAAAAACAACGATTTGCCCCCGGCAGTGGCTTCAGATCCAGCAGCTTTCAGTGTGAGCTCTTCCTCTTTCTTCACTGCTTTTAGTCCTTTTTGGGAACAAACTGATCGGATCTAAACGTTCTGCAGGTGAGAAACTCTTTGTTTAGTTGTTTGTTTGTACGCTGAGCTGAACAGCTGAGAGGCTGTACGTCCTCAGACGACGTAGAAACATCAGCAGGTGGACTAAGAGTCACTACACATCTGCTTACGTCTTCCTGACACTTTGTGCTCATGTTTTTAGTGGATGAAGGCTTCAGATCCTCAGTTTAACAGACTAAAACAACACTGGAACGATTGCTAAGATGAAGATAAGATAAGATGAACCGTTATTAATCCCCAGAGGGAAATTCGGTTGCTGAATAAAAGTACGGTAAACAAGCAGTAGCAGTAAAACCTCCTAACAAGTAGTCATGGTGAAGAAGGAGGGTTGTCCTCAACCGAGGAAAGTCTTAGTCAACTAACATATGATGACAGATCTGTAAAACTTTGGGGTTTCTTAAAGCATCACTTTAAAACTGAGAGATGTGTCAGAAGTTTCTGTAAATAAGTCATTCAACTGACTAAAGAAATCTCAGGGATGAAGAGGATTATTTAGTTTTATGCCGCGCTGCAACATAACTAAGTACATTCACTCAGTGACTGTACCTACAACTCTGAGGTATTTCCATTTCCTCCTCTCAGCCTCACAGCTCATACTGTAGTTTTTACTCCTCCAGGTAAAACCAGGTGTGTTGATGCTGAATGTCTGTGATAAACTATGAAGGAGGAAGAGTAAATCCTCCTCCTCCTCCTGACACTAAATACTCTTTAAAAACCTCTTGGATCAGCTGGAAAATATGTCGTCCCAAACCAACAGGATAGAAATCTGATAGACCATGATGCATTGCTGCAGATTAAAGTAAACAGGATATTAAGATAGATAGATAGATAGTGCAGTAGTAGTACGTTTACTGCAGTAAAGTAGGTGAATACTCTCCAGCAGGTAGAAACTGGCTGATATCTGATCCAGTGTTTACAACAGCGTCGCCGCTCAGGAAACCCGCCTCTGCTTTGTGTGTTATCAGCGACCCATCACCCCGCTGAATAGCAGGACGAATACCAACTTGTCCTCAACACAACACACAAACACAGCTCAGATCTGTCAGGAGTTTCCCGTCAGACGTTAACATCAGCTACGCTGCGTACCAGAACTATCAGAGAAACAGGGAAACAGCAGGTATCGAAGAGGCAGGAAACCCATCACTTCTCATTATCATTGTTATCAAATTAAACGTTCTGTCACGCCGCTCAGCAGAAGAAAGAAATGATTCAACAGTAACTTTAAGTCTCGTTAAATATGGAGCCTTCAGATGAAACCGGTGAACTTGTGTTTATGAGACGGGATGTCGTGAACATGACGTGTGTTGCGTTCAAGTGGTTAAGTCATGAAGATCATCGCTGCTGAGCAACGGTAATATTTACGTTACTGTCCGAGTCTAGAAGCCACAGAGGCTAACAAGTTAGCAGGCTAGCTAGAGGGGAACATAATACAGGAAATATAAAGACATAACAACAGAGGAGAAAGATGAGGTCGCTGAGAATATCAACATTTTCCTCAGACAGATAAATAAAAATACCAAGAAAAACAATATATGACTAAAATTACATTTATTAGTAGTAATTTATGATACACCAAAAAATGAACTTCCCTCGAGGTCAAGTATAAGACATGAGGAGGTCGTTCATGTGGATTCCTCTTGTAAACAAATTTCCCTCCGGGGATTAATAAAGGTTCATCTTATCTTATCTTATCTTAAACACGGTAAACACGACCACATTCGAAGGCACCGTTTTAGTCTATTTGATTTGTCTACTTTTTTTGTTAGACTCAGCGCGACTTTCAACAACATATTTTTTGTGCTTTATCCTGCAAATGTCCAGCAACACGTGATGCATGTGACAGTTTCCAACTTCCCAAACATTCCAGTCTTTTCAAAATAAAATCACTTAGTTAGGAAAAGAACGCAGTTTGCGTTTAAACACCACTGGAAGTGGCAAAACTTAATGACAAAAACTACTTAGGTTTAGGAAAAGATCGCAGTTTGGGTTAAAATAACAGCTGAAGTGTTGAACGTAAGTATGGAGGTTACGTGACAAACGCTGACTTCTGGTTTCGGACATCGGTTTCCTGGTGAAAGTCTGCTGTTTTCTCACCCCGACCTCCCCCCACATAGCGTTCGCCGCTCTTTACACTTCCTGGTTCACAGTTACGTGCAGTACATATGAACTGATTTCATGCTGACTGTCGTTAAAAATAAGGTGAAATTAGCGTCTATGTACACGAATCGAAAAGGTTTTTCTTTTTTTATTAATCATTTTCATTATTTATTAATCTGGCATGCAATGGCTTGATTAATCAATTTGGGCCATAAAAATTCAGAAAATTGTGAAATAACAACAAAACAATAAACAATTTCCCAGAGAACAGTTTTGCTTCAGCAATGATAAAACGATAGATATCATTTCTGCTCTATAGAGATTTCTCTTATTTCATCCATCTTCTGTTTGTTTTTCTTATCCTGAAGAAACCGGATCCATTTATTACTGTAGTTTCTTATAATGTAGTCATAATAAAGAAAAGCTGATAAAAGAGCCTGTGATTTACAGTGAAATCTCATCGTATTTATGGGCCCACATTATGTACTTAGACGTAATTACAGTCAATTACAACAATTAACACAGCCTAATTTTAATAACATGTATGTAGCGGAGAAATAAAAGTATAATTACAGATCCAGCTGCTGTTTAAGCTGTTTTTGTGTGTGATCTCTGATTGACAGCAGTGATTACAAGCCGCTGCCCTTCATAATATTATGTTATATTACATTCCTGTGGTGAGACTGTTGACTGCTGTCATGTGGACGCGCTGTTGCCTCGTCGGCGGCGTTTAAACCACAAACAGACTTTTAATGTGACTTATTGATTTTAATAAACAGGAACTCGGAGAATAGAGCAGGTCGTCCACCAATCAGAAGGTCGGTGGTTCGATCCGTCACGTGTTGATGTGTCCTTGAAGAGACACTTAAACTTAATACTAAGACAATCTTTAACAAGAAAAAGCACTTAAATTATGAGAATTATCATTAATTTGACTCATGTAAAAGTAGAATATATAATCAGTACATAAGTTAACAAAATGTACTTTTACTATCAAAAGTAAAAGTATTTGTAATACAGTTACATTATTATCATATACTGTAAATTAAATTAGAATATTATTACAGATATCAGCTGGTGAAGGTTAACTGAAATAATTAGATTTATAACAATGCATCATATTTTATAGAAGCTCGTCACAGAAGTTTAAACGAGTTGAGCTGCGCCTTATGAAATAAACCGACATGATGGGAGCTGTGAGACTTTAGTTTTATTTCAACACCTGTTTGGCTTTTCTTTCTGCAGCAGGCTGACAGACTGGTGCTGAAAGCTGAACTCAGTGTTAGTACAGTAGCAGCATCCAGTCATATAGAGACATATATATATATATATAGACAGGAAGCAGAAATCAGATCAGGTCAGTGGAGGCTGACGGGGGATTAGTGAACCCGTTAGAACGAGTCCAGAGCAGCGTTTCCCTCTGACGGTCACTGCCTGGAAGAGGACGAAGAGTTTAGAAAAGTGGAACCATAATGTCGTAAACATGGACTTTGCTGCTGTGTCGAACTCGACTTGCACATCTTTGTGGCATTTATACAGCTTTGTGTGTGAATGGGCTGTTTACATAGTTGTGCTACGTTGTTTTCTCACGGTTTACTTAGTTTACCACGACCTTTTCCCTGACTTTAACTAACTGATTTACTAAGTGGTAAAGCTAATTGTGCATATTTGCATCAAAAATGCTAACATGCGTACTCATGGGATGTAATGTCGTGGTATTTATACACCTTGCTGGGAGTCCAGGTTGATCACTCTGCTCTTTTACCCTAAACTACTCATCTCTGTAATATATATATAAAAACACATCTTTTTAGTTTAGCCGTTGATGGTACTTTGTACTGTGTCTATTATGAATGTACCCATTTATCTGCATTTATATATGATTTTGTTGTTCTTTCCACTGTAGTCTTGTATTGACTGTCTTATCTTATTCTGTGTCCTTTGGTGTCTTGAAAGGCACCTATAAATAAAATGTATTATAATTATTATGATTATTACAATTTAGCAGTTTAAACTATTATTAACCAGCCGTGCTGAACTGTTTTTAATCACATTGTCTTTTGTAATTCTTCACATTTTATCATCAGGCTTGTTTCCAGTTGATCAGTGTCGTCATCATGTCTTTAACATGAAATAATACAAGAAGGGAGGATGAAACAGCCTGCTGTATAAAGACAGACTCAGCGAGGCCAGATTTTATCTCTGGAGCGTGTAATCAAACCACAGCAAGCGTTGGTTGTGTCTGCAGTGTGTATGAGGACATTAAATAGCTGTTAACACACATACAGACTGGCAGCTCATATCGTAATACCACACATGCCAGAGCATGTTCAGCCACAGACAGGCTCGTCAATATTTCCCTTCTCTGCTCGTCTCTTGTTTGTTTTCTCTGCAGCCACCATGAAAATCGCAGCTTTTAACATCCAGAAGTTTGGAAAAAACAAAGTGTCAGATCCAGAAATCCTCAATGTCCTGATTAAGGTAACAACGACCAGTGTGGATCCACATTTACAAAAATAAAGGTCCTGCAGCGCTGTCACCTGCCCTCATTAACATCTGTGAAGAGACGCGTTGCTGAGGCCATTTGGAAATGACTAGTTATGGAAACAAGAGTTAATAATGAAATGAAATGAATGAATGCTAATACCCCCCCCACCCACCAGGTCGTGTCTCGCTACGACATTGTTGTGATCCTGGAGGTCGTGGACATCACTGGAGAGTCTGTGAAAACCTTCCAGGATGCTCTCAACAAGTGAGTTATTATTATTATTATTATTATTAAGCCTTGCATTTTTAAAACATATGTACATTATGACTTATGACAAAACAATAAAAACAAGATCTTATCTCATCTTAAAATCCTTCTGCAAATATTATATATCTTATATATCTTGGGCTTTTATTGTGTAAGGGAAGAGCAAAAGAAGTGGATCTGGTCTGCGCTGCTTTTGTCCAGTTTGAAATGAGTTATAAAGTCTGGCTCAGACTACGGCGCCTCCATGTTTCATACTTATGGTGCCTTCAAATGGAGCGCATGAACCCGTGTTGCGTTCAAGTGGTTAAGTCGTGACAAACACCGCTCCTAAGCAACGGCGATGTTACGTTACTGTCCGAGTCTAGAAGCCACAGAGGCTAACAAGTTAGCAAGCTAGCTGGTGGGGAACATGATGCAGGAAATGTAAAAACATAATGACAGAAGAGAAAGATGAGGTCGTTGAGAATATCAACATTTTCCTCAGATATATTATAAAATTACCAAGAAACACAATTTATGACTTACAATATACTGTACAATATTAGCTTATAATGCAGCGATAAATAAACGTCCACGGGCTCCACCATTTCTCACAAGGCCAACAAACAAGTCACAAGTCGTGAACTCGGAGCTTTCAGAAACTTTCCACTGACGAGGTCGTGAATGCGACATGAGGGGGCGTTCAGGGACCAACTGGTAAACACGGTAAACACTACCACATTTGAAGACACCAATAGAGGCTCAACTCACCCGGTTCCGCACAACGTGATTGGCTGATGCTTTTTTGCTGTGTAATATTAGCATTAGCATGTTTTCATGACAAAAACAACAGTTCAAAAAAATCTATCGACAAATAAATGGATCGCTTGGTGTGTGAAGGCTTTTAGCGTCTAAAATCACCACAGCCAAGCTAATGTTAGGATGCTAACATGCTCACAGTGACAATGCTAAACTATCTCAGTCTAGTGCTAACATCTGCTAACTAGCACTGAGCACACGGTGCAGCTGAGGCTGATGGGAAATATAAGTTCTGCAGGTATTAGGTCACAAACGTATGAATGCCTGAATCGAATGTCATTGAAATTCAGTAGCTGTTGAGACATTCATTCATCGTTCAAACGTTCATATCTCTGTCCACAAAAGTAAAGCAATAAGAGCGACAAACACAGCGTAGGAGGAGGTCGGGGTGGATCAGTGGGTCAAAAAACACCAGACTTTGAACCAGCGTTCATGTCGCGTGACACCACCAGTCAACGTTGATTTATTTGTCACATAATATTTCTACTTAACCTTTATTTTAACCCAAACTACCATCTTTTCCTAAACCTAACCAAGCTGTTTCCTGTGAAGACAGAAGTTTATTTTGAAAAGACTGCATGCATGAAATGAGCCAGGCTGTTCTCATCCACCGTTCATAGCTATAACTACAGAAACTATATATTATGCACTGTACATGTGTTGCTGGACATTCATAGGAAAACGCACAAATTAGGAATACCTTCACACAAACTGCTCTAAGAGGATACGTTAAACGTTTCACTCAAAACAACAAATGCGAACCTCATGGTGGCGCTGGAGGACGAGCGCGAGGATCATCAGAGTTGCTGGGATTCATCACAACGTACTAAATGTGTATTAAATTTTGAATTTGAACTGAGCTCTACATCGCGTCTGTCTGTCCAGAGCCAACAGGAAGCATCACTACACCCTGCAGATCAGCAGTCGTCTGGGCCGAACGCGCTACAAGGAGCAGTTCATGTTCCTGTACAGGTGAGTGTTCACCTGCAGCTCATCCTCACCTGTTCGCCACAAAAAGGTCAAACTATCTATCTAACTTTCTATCTAAGTTTCAGATATAGGAAAAATCCTTTCTCCCTGTTACAGAGGCCGTTGCTGAACTCATGGCTGTGTCCTGCTAGAACTATAAATTAGTTCTTCGGCCCGTCATGCCTGTATCTATGATGAGAACGTACCGCTAGGCTACTAGAGATGGACCAACCACGATATCAACGGCTCTCACTGAAGTCACAGCACTTCCAGACTTATTTCAACCCAAAACACAATCTTTCTCTAAACCTAACTAGGTACTTTTGTTGTGTAACCCTAACCAACTTGATCTTTTCCTAAAGCTAAGTAGTTTTATTTTGAAAAGACTAGAGCAGATTAGAGTGCATCACATATTACTGGACATTTGTGGGAAAACACACAAAAATATGTTTTTCAAAGTCGTGCTGAGAGTCACGAAAAACAGTGAAATTTGTGTTCATGTACACGAATCAGATAAATAAAATTTTGTGACTATTTCACAAACTGCTGTGAACCACAAGACCATGAAAACCAGCTGAATCATCCACTTCTAGGGACTTTTACTTTGGAAAATCTCTAAATGAATCCAGTAAAAATGTCTTATTTTCAGCATGTCTGCAGTCAGAGATGTCCTGAAGTCAAATATATCAGGATCATTGTCAGGAATTATTGATTACAGTTTTTATCCAGCAAAAAAAAATTAAGATTAAAGACATTTCCCTCACAGATTAGTGGTATTTTCTTTTTAATTTATAAGGGACATGTAATGATTTATACTTTTATACTGTCTAGCTCTACTTTTTCTGCAGTGTGTGAAACCCAAGTGTTTCCATCCTTTACTGGATGTGTAGTGTTTACCAGGCTGGATTTAACCTTCAATACTGCTGAGGTTTGTTTTGGTTGACGGATACAGAAGGTATATAACGTCATGTTACTCAGACTACCACAATAAAAGAGCTAACTTCCTTCTACCTCCACATAGACTCAGATGAAGCAAATACATTGATCCTGCCATTAAAAAATCCATCGCATTCACGTAGATGAATTGATTTTTTTCCCACCCCTGTGCCACACAGAAGTAACAGTGCTGCTGCCATTTTTGGCAGTTAATTTGAGTTTTCGGACAGGATCTACGTCATCCTAATCTAGGATTCCTAATATGGGAAATCCACACGTGAGGACGGCTCTGCAAAAGCTGAATTCACATCCTAAGATAAGATACATTTTTCTCCTAAATGCAGTTAGGAAGTGTGTTTATGTAATAAACCAAAAATGCTAAATATCATCCTAAAATGAGAAAGTTTATGTAATGAGGCCCAACTACCAAACTGTGGTATCTGACGGATGCTGATCATTCCAGCTGGGTTTCTGGATCCACTTCTGGACCCTCTAACTCCAGATGTCTCTGGTCGCAAGGACAGAAACCTGCTGAGCTGATCAGTCCGCTTAATCAAAATATAACGTATTGATTTTGTTGTATAGGGACGACCTGGTTGACTTGGTGGGCTCCTATCAGTTTGATGACCAGGTGACTGAGGGAGGAGACGTTTTCGCTAGAGACCCCTACATCCTGCGATTCAGATGCTTCACCACAGGTAAAAAAAAAATATCACGTTGTACGTAACAGACACATTCAATATGTGCACTATAGTGTGCAACAACACAGAGGCGCCATCTGAGCCAAACTTTACTACACCTTTCAACCTGGACAAAGGCAGACCAGATCCACTCCTTCTGTTCTTACCTTTCACAATAAAACCCTAGTCCTATAACATTCACAGGCGAGTATTTCACATTGTCGAGTCGTTTATTTGTCACACCCCGGTGTGTTAAGACCTTAAAGATCAGAGTCAGGACTAGGGTTTAGGTTTGGGTTCAGGTTTGTGTGTAATCAATACAACAAAGAGGGAGGAGGGAACAGCTGCAGTGGACTTCCTGTCAGCTACAGCTATGTGAATGTAAAGGTTTTGTGTGTGTGTGTGTGTGTGTGTGTGTGTGTGTGTGTGTGTGTGTGTGCTCACCTCAGTGCTGAAGGACCTGGTGATGATCCCAGTTCACACCAAACCAGACGACTCGGAGAAGGAGCTGGACGAACTCTACGATGTCTTCCATCACGTCAAGAGGAAGTGGGGGACTGATGTAAGGACATAACATCATCAGTGATCTGTGATCCACTAACAGGGACACCTGCATCCCAGAGGACAGAGAATAAATAACTTACAACATGATAAAAAATTATAGAAACTCATTCAAGTAAACTGTTCAAATATTTAGCTAAAAGCAAATAAATAACAGAAATAAATAACAACAGCATAAAGGGTTGAAAAAGATGGTGAGAAGCACTGAGTAAATGCTAAAATCATAGACTGTATAAAGACGTGGACGTAGTCACCGTGATGTCACCCATCAGTTTGTGGACTACCGTTTGGAAGCCTTAAGACATTTTGACCGTCATTTACTTGTTTTTGTCCGTCGCCATCTTGTTTTTTTGTTGCAACCAGAAGCGACACTAGAGAGTGGAGCCAGAATGTTATAATTAACTTTGACGGCGTGAAAACGCACAGTGAAAGGGTTAAATTTGTAAGATGGACAACACCCAGACCGGACGCCGTGGTACGACCTGTCAATCACCAGGTAGCCCCGCCCTAAAGCATCCCCTTCTTTATGGTCTATCTGACTCTAAATGACCATCATTTACTAAATGAACATCCTGCTGTATTGAAGAAGACTTGAAACTAGAGATTGAGACCATAAACTGATGTTTACAATGTTTACTGAGGTAATCAATCAGAGAGAAGTCGGCTCATTTTCTCATTGACTTCTATGCAGAGGAGTCGCCCCCTGCTGGCTAATACATGCATGAACGCAGGTTGAAGGAGCTTCAGCATTGACTTCACCTCTCAGACCTGGAGTTGCTGCCTGCATAAAAGTAAATGATAAATGATAAACATCCAGCTACTCCAGGACACATGAATGCAAACAGTTCAATACAAATCCACTTTTATATGACTAATCGACCCCTGAGAATCAGATCTAACAGCAAGGACATGAAAATGATGTTAAAATGCTTCAGCTGTCAGAAACATTCACACCTCTTTACTATTTTGGTGTAGTGTGTTTCTGTGTTTACCTGTTGATGTCCTCAGAACGTGATGATCCTGGGCGACTTCAATGCCGACGGCTTGTACGTCTCCAAGAAGGAGATGAAGGGAATCCGTATCCGTAGCGACAAGAACTTCCACTGGCTGATCGGAGACGATGTCGACACCACGGCAAGCACCCGAAACGACCACACATACGACAGGTAACACACACACACACAGGACAGGTAACACACACACACACACAGCACACACACACACACACAGGTCACACACACACGACAGGTAACACACACACGACAGGTAACACACACACACACGACAAGTAACACACACACACACAGGACAGGTAACACACACACACACAGGACAGGTAACACACACACACACGACAAGTAACACACACACGACAGGTAACACACACACGACAGGTAACACACACACACACGACAAGTAACACACACACACACACAGGACAGGTAACACACACACACACACACACAGGTCACACACACACACACGACAAGTACACACACACACACACACACACGACAGGTAACACACACACACACGACAAGTCACACACACACACACACACACACACGACAGGTAACACACACACACACGACAAGTAACACACACACACACGACAGGTAACACACACACACACGACACATCACACACACACACACGACAGGTAACACACACACACACACGACAGGTAACACACACACGACAGGTCACACACACACACACAGGACAGGTAACACACACACACACGACAAGTAACACACACACACACGACAGGTAACACACACACGACAGGTAACACACACACATACGACAGGTAACACACACACACGACAGGTAACACACACACACACACACGACAGGTAACACACACACATACGACAGGTAACACACACACACACACACACACACACACACATATATGACAGGTAACACACACACACACACACACACACATACGACAGGTAACACACACACACACACACGCACACACATACGACAGGTAACACACACACACACGAGAGGTAACACACACACACACACACACACACATACGACAGGTAACACACACACACACACACGCACACACATACGACAGGTAACACACACACACACGAGAGGTAACACACACACACACACACACACACACACGACAGGTAACACACACACACACGACAGGTAACACACACACACACACACACACACACACACACACACACACACACACACGACAGGTAACACACACACACACACACACACACACACACACATATACGACAGGTAACACACACACACACACACACACACATAAGACAGGTAACACACACACACACAGGACAGGTAACACACACATACACGACAAGTAACACACACACACACGACAGGTAACACACACACGACAGGTAACACACACACACACAGGACAGGTAACACACACACACACGACAAGTAACACACACACACACGACAGGTAACACACACACGACAGGTAACACACACACGACAGGTAACACACACACACACGACAAGTAACACACACACACACAGGACAGGTAACACACACACACACAGGACAGGTAACACACACACACACGACAAGTAACACACACACGACAGGTAACACACACACGACAGGTAACACACACACACACGACAAGTAACACACACACACACACAGGACAGGTAACACACACACACACACAGGACAGGTAACACACACACACACGACAAGTAACACACACACACACACACACGACAGGTAACACACACACACACGACAAGTAACACACACACACACACACACACACGACAGGTAACACACACACACACGACAAGTAACACACACACACACGACAGGTAACACACACACACACGACAAGTAACACACACACACACGACAGGTAACACACACACACACACGACAGGTAACACACACACGACAGGTAACACACACACACACAGGACAGGTAACACACACACACACGACAAGTAACACACACACACACGACAGGTAACACACACACGACAGGTAACACACACACATACGACAGGTAACACACACACACGACAGGTAACACACACACACACACACGACAGGTAACACACACACATACGACAGGTAACACACACACACACACACACACACACACACACATATATGACAGGTAACACACACACACACACACACATACGACAGGTAACACACACACACACACACACACACGCACACACATACGACAGGTAACACACACACACACGAGAGGTACACACACACACACACACACACACACATACGACAGGTAACACACACACACACACACGCACACACATACGACAGGTAACACACACACACACGAGAGGTAACACACACACACACACACACACACACACGACAGGTAACACACACACACACGACAGGTAACACACACACACACACACACACACACACACACACACACACACACACACACACACACACACACACACACACACACACACACACACACATATACGACAGGTAACACACACACACACACACACACACACAAGACAGGTAACACACACACACACACACACACACACACACACACACACACACACACATACGACAGGTACACACACACACACACACACACACACACACACACACGACAGGTAACACACACACACACACACACACACACACACACACACACACGACAGGTAACACACACACACACACACACACACACACACACACACACACACACACACACACACACACACACACACACGACAGGTAACACACACACACACACACGACAGGTAACACACACACACACACGACGGACACACACACACACACACACACACATACGACAGGTAACACACACACACACACACATACGACAGGTAACACACACACACACACATACGACAGGTAACACATACACACATATGCGACAGGTAACACACACACACACACACACACATACGACAGGTAACACACACACACACACACACACACACGACAGGTAACACACACACACACACACACATACGACAGGTAACACATACACACATATGCGACAGGTAACACACACACACACACACACACACATACGACAGGTAACACACACACACACACACACACATAGGACAGGTAACACAAACACACACACACAGATCAGGTAACACACACATAGGACAGGTAACACACACACACACACACACACACATAGGACAGGTAACACCCACACACACACACATAGGACAGGTAACACACACACATAGGGCAGGTAACACACACACACACACACACAGAGGACAGGTAACACACACACACACACACACACACATAGGACAGGTAACACACACACATACGACAGGTAACACACACACACACATAGGACAGGTAACACACACACACACACACACACACATAGGACAGGTAACACACACACATACGGACAGGTAACACACACACATAGGACAGGCACACACACACATACGACAGGTAACACACACACATAGGACAGGTAACACACACACACATATGCGACAGGTATATGTGTGGAGAACATTTTCCTCTGACAGATTATAAAACTACCAAGAAAAACTATATATGATCGAAATTACAATATACAGTAAAATATTAACTGATGATGCAGCGATAAATGAACGTCTACGGGCTCCATCATTTCTCACAACGTCAACAAACACGTCACAAGTCGTGAACTCGGAGCTTTCGGAGACTTTAAACCGACGAGGTCGTGAATGCGACGTGATGGAGGCGTTCCTCCTCTGGTGAACACGGTAAACACCACCACATGTGAAGGCACCATAAATCTGGTTTTAGTTTCGTCTTACTATGTTTTGGGGGTTTACCTTTATTTGTTTACTGTATTTGTGTATGTATACATTGCGTCCCTTCAAAGGAGCGTACAGTGAAGTGAACCAGTGTGAACATAGTAACAGGAGTAAAACACACTCTGTATGTGTCTTCAGGATAGTAGTTTACGGAGACGACATGGTCCGGGCTGTCGTACCAAACTCTGCCAAACCCTTCAATTTCCAGAAGGCGTATGGACTCAGTGACGAGCAGGTCTGTTGTTATTCTGAGCTTTTAATTTTCCTAATTAATTACTGTGCTGTTGTAAAAAGCCTCAGTCTGACTTCGGTTTGAAATTACAGAACATCTTATAAAATCATCTAATTCAGCATGAAAACGTTCATCAACTTTCACCCTGTTTGATTTTGTCACCACTTGATTCACATTCATCCAGAATTATGACTGAATTGATTATTGTCAATAAATAACCTGTTTGTTTTCAGGCTCTGAAAGTCAGCGACCACTACCCTGTGGAGGTGGAGCTGAAGTCCAGGATGAACACAGGACATGACGGGGATGGTAACCGGCACACTCATACCTACATACTTCTTATCTTTCTGATCATGTACTGCTACTACTACTACTATAACTAATAAAATCACAGTTTTGTTCATGCTGAATGACTGTAGCAGTCCATCATTCTTTGGTACTTGCTGTTATTTCATTTTATCTGGATGTCCCAGCTCCTCTGGGTTGACTGGAGGTGATTCAGATCAGCTGCTGTTCAGGTTGTTGTGACCAGCCCCTAATTAACAAGTGAGAGCAGCTTGGTGCATTTCAGCTCTTAGTTAATTAGTGAAGACGCCCTTTCTAAACTGCAGCCATTTAAAAAAAAAAAACAGGACTATTTTTTGGCTTGGAACGGTAACTTCCTGGAGCCTCAATCATTCCTGATGTCATTTTTACTTTGGCTTTTGTTCAGATTACACAAACAAGATTTAATGTGTTCACAAGTGAGCTTTAGCCGTGCTGGGAGGCAGATTTCACAGCTACTAACATTAGGCTGTTTCACAGTTGTGGCTAGAAAGGATCCGTCTTGTCAGTGTTCATGTATTTACGTTCTGCAGGCATCCTGCACTTGAAGGAAGGTTGCAGTTCTGTGTGATATGTCTACATGCTAATTTGAATGCAGGGTATAATTTGTTTTAGATTAAGGGTCCAGTTAATGTAATGAACTCATGAATCAAGTTCATTTTTATTTTATTATCATTTTATGTTGATTTTGGCAGTCCCTACGGACAAAAGCGGTAGTTTCCGAGCACCAGAGTCCCTTTAGAAAACCTCTCATTTTACTGCAGCAAGGTCTGGCAGTCTATGATGCACAGTCCTGGTTCTGGTTCTCCCGTGCCTCCCTTACCTCCAGCGGGCCCGGTAATACAGCCTGGGCCTCCAGCGGCAAGGTGTCATGTTGGCTCCCAGCGAGGACCGGTGGAGCAGCGAGGCGAAGCTCATCTCCTGCCTGAAGGAGGAGGCGCTTCGGTCGTCGGGTGCCGAGCTCTCCACCTGTCGCTGAAGCTCCGACTGCCGGCAAGCCGGATCTGGGTCTGTTCGTGGTGGTCTGGTCGCTGCCGGAGGCCCCGCTGAAGTGAGCTGGAGGAGTTTTTTGTGAACCTGCATGATTTTGTCTGATTACAACGTTAATAGCAAAGGGCATCTGATTGTCATATTTCCAGAGGATGGACCTTTTCTAGCCATAACCCTGTTTCCCTGGGTCCAGTCAGGCACTATCCACCTTATTCCTAGCCTCAATGATGCCATGCATGAATTATCTCCTAGAACGATTGTATTAAAATAAATATAGAAAACATGTGAACACCACCTATTATACCGCCAACAGAATAAGGTGATCATAGCTCTGCCTTCTGCTATCGAGGAATGGGAGGACGACCTGAAGAAGTGGCCTCAGATAACGTAACGTACACTAACGCAGTCGGCAAACTAACTCTGTTTCGTACAGATGACCTTTTTTCGATAATCGCTGAATCAATATTTCCAGGTCGTACATAAAATTCATGTCATCCTCACTTCCCCCTCTTTCATTCCCGACCAGGCCAGAGACCTCCGCCACTGGTTCCTGTGAGATTTCATGAAGTTTGCCAGGTGCGCCCACAGCGCCCCGGATTGTTGCCGTAGAAATCATGTCATGCGCTCTGTACGGAAGTCCATGAAGCTTAATGATCTTCCGTACAGATGTGGGGAGTCAATTTCCACCAATCGGGTTCTATCTGGTTTTCCAACCTCTGTACTTGTCAATGTCCAACGACCATCTTGTTCTGTGTGAGAGACTCTACGGATTCTTAGCCGGTCAGTTTAATCTATTGTTGAGTACGGTCAGATTCTTGGTAGGTCACACCATACAAACTGTGTTTTTGTACTATTTTTGAGAGACCGGATTCTGGTCTGATGGAGACTGTTCATATGAGGATATGAAATCTACTTCATTAGCCACTACGGTTAGCCTATGGGCCTCACTAGCTTACTTCCACTACCTCATTTACACCCATAACATTTCTACAGTAACGCCCCGGAGAATACGGTGGATAGAAGATCTCAAACTTGACATCATATCTTGCCATTTGTATTTCCGGTTGCAATGACTGTTAATGCGGTAGCAGACAGGAAGTAAAAGGTCTATGGAGAATGGAATCGCAAAGCATTCTGGGGCGCCGCTGCCACTTTTGGAGGGTAGCGTACGTAGCAACAGTATCTGTTACTGGTCTGTTCATCTGTCAGTCATTCACCATTATTATTAATGCCCGTATAAAGAGAAGCTGACAGACAAAGGGGTGATATATTACAAAGCTGAAGTTAGTTAATGAACTAGGAGGATCTTGACAGTTTACCACACATTACAGTCTGATGTGTTTTGGCAGCAGAAAGATTACTATGGTATATGACATTAAGATCTACAAGCCAGATGCCAATTCCTGATCTGAACAAAGATAAGCTAGCTAAAGTTTTCCTAATGGAATACTAACAAAACATCGGCTAATAAAGCATAATTAATATACCGGTATCTTTCAAAATTACATTGTTAGTTAGCATTTCTTTGTGACACTTGCAGTAAACATCTAGTGGACGGCACCCTTACCCTTTAAAAATGGCCGACTGTGGATGACGACACATTCCCTATAGCCTCATATTCTCTAAGGAGTGGTATCGATCTTATTCCTCTGTCACAAAGTGAATCACTTCCCCAAGACGTTGAACTCTGCCATCCTTCCTAACCCGCACTGACGTGGCTGCAGGATTCAGTGGATCGTGTGTTTTTTCCTCTGCAGGTCCAGAACCGCGGCTGGTGGTCGTGGATGAGGACCTGCTGGAGCTGAAGAGGGGAAACCTGCTGCTGGAGAGGGAGAAGCTGAGCCTGGAGATCCAGATCCTCCGGATTAAGATGGCCAACATGAACCGCGGAGATGAAACTATACACAACAATACACTCCTACCGTAACCCATCAGGCTGGCGCTAACTGCTCACGGTTCTGGGTTCATGCTTGAGCTGGGCAATATGACGATACTGTATATATATCATCAAAATGATATAGTATGGATTTCTCTATATAATCACTATTGCGATATAGGCTTTTTCTCTATAATTTCTCTTAGAAATGAGAAAATACAGTACGCATTTACTTCACACAGGAGTAAAATAGGCTTAACCATGAGGTTATTTCACATAGACAATAGTTGATGATGATATATTAATGCTGATATCATAGACTCAGGTAGACATTACTCCTCTATATCTATAGACTATAGATGATGATATATTAATGCTGATATCATAGACTCAGGTAGACATTACTCCTCTATATCTATAGACTATAGATGATGATATATTAATGCTGATATCATAGACTCAGGTAGACACTACTCCTCTATATCTATAGACTATAGATGATGATATATTAATGCTGATATCATAGACTCAGGTAGACACTACTCCTCTATATCTATAGACTATAGATGATGATATATTAATGCTGATATCATAGACTCAGGTAGACATTAGTCCTCTATATCTATAGACTATAGATGATGATATATTAATGCTGATATCATAGACTCAGGTAGACACTACTCCTCTATATCTATAGACTATAGATGATGATATATTAATGCTGATATCATAGACTCAGGTAGACATTAGTCCTCTATATCTTTACATAGAAAATAGTTGATATATTAATGCTGATATCATAGACTCAGGTAGACACTACTCCTCTATATCTTCACATAGACAACAGTTGCCTCTTTATTTATTGAATTACCAGGAAACATGCTATATTATGATCTATGGGCTGTCGTTTTTGAGATATGAAAATAAATCGTGATTAAGATTTGGCCATATCAGCCAGCCCTAGTTCATATTATTGTACCTCAGGCTGCGGCCTTTGTTTGCTGCTGTTATTAAGATGAACTCTTTTCAGTTAGTGTTTTGACTTTTGACTGAATCAAGGTATGACGTTGATGAAATAAATCATAACTGGCTCATGTGTTGCGTAAATTTGGACTAATTCTTGATGCAGATGTGATTCTCAGCCCAAAGCACACGTGGTCTGAGAGTTTTTTTGTTCAGCATCTTATTAAACACAAGTTTATGTGTTGAATCAGTGAGTGGCATCTTTAAAAAGTGATTTGTTTTTATGAAGGTTGAAGACGGCGGTTGGCTTCGAAGCATCCGAAATCAGAAAATGACAAGACTCCATAAACTTGGCATCAGCAAAAGGATCATGAAGATGAACTAGTGCAGTAACAAGGACACTGGACCGATAAAACAACACGAAGGAGCCTTATTGTTACCTATCCCTCCACTGCCATAACACACATTTCAGTGTACTGAAAGAATCAAACCATGGATGTACAAAGAGAACAACTGATCCCGAATAGTCAGAGACTATCGGTTAAAAAGCTGCTGAGAGGCTGAAGGCTATTGACTGACTCCTTCCAAAAATGTCCAAAAGTCCAGATGCATCTTACAGTTTATTAAATGAAGGCAATTACAAACAATAAGGCTAACTGGAATAACTAAACGTAAAATGATGTGACGAGAGGTGACGGTCAACAGAAAATATCGAAGCCTATCTCATCCTAAACAAGTAATAATAATAATTATTATCATTATTATTATACTACTAATAATAATAATGATAATAACTGACAGGCTAAATAAACACTTTATGCTACACTAATTCACACTAATATCACAGCATGGATGATTTTTCATTGTTGTGTCCTTTTCTCAGTTTAGACTATAGAAAATGTTTATGAATCACTGTTTGGTTTTTATGTGTCACTATTCTTATATTTTTTGGTCTTGGTCTTTCTAGATGTTGTATCGTATTGCTGGTTATTTCTGACTCTTCTTGCCTCCTTAGTTGTGAGAGGTGTTATCATCCACAGATGTTTCCTATCATGTGATCTTCCATCTCTTCCCTCATTGGTGGCTGCGTCTCATCTGAGTATTTAAAACCGACTACGTTTTGATTGTTCACGCTGATGAAGGCTTTTGGCCGAAACACGTACAGTTGTTTGCCCTGTAAATAAAGGAAGTCACTTAAGCTGAGAGTGCTGGAGATTTTGTTTCTCTTATAAATACACACTTTGGCTCCTACAGTTATGGTTAGTACAGGTCGTCAGGCAGCGAGTCTCATGAGTGTTTGCAAGTTTTTGCAATTTGCAGGTTATCTTCTAGACATGACCACTGTCATGTCAGTCATCTTTATATAAAATCAATGGCTGCACCTAATAAACTAGTAAGTCAATGTTTATTTTAAGCTTGCATGCAGGTTTTTATCCTTCCAGCAGATACTAAACTGGTGCTGTGACAGTTTCACAGTCAAATTAAAGATGTGATAAAGTCCATCCATTACCCGTAAGCTCTTTAGCTGGACGTACACTATAGGATTTTAGAAATGTTGTGTACTTCCTACTCCTACTGTATGAGTAGATCATTTGTGAAGTAAAACCAAAGCTCAAGATTCATACAATACAGTTCGATCGTCAGCCACAACCTGATAAACAGTCGGCCGTCATCGCCGCTAGCTGTCTGATGTCGGCTCAGTGTGTCTGGGTCTTAAACGACAACGTACCAAAGCAAATTACTGGTTGAGGTCTGACACCGTTGATAACATCGGTTTAAAAGAGGAACAGATCACTTCTGTTACTTTAGTTTCATGTTTGAGATTCTTCACTGATTCCTTTCCAACTAACCAAGAACTAAAATGACAAGCAGTAATTACAAAAAGTTTATTATTGTCTCCCTCTTTACAATACAAATCAGAAGAAAAATGAACTTGGGTGATTTGTGTTTCTGATGGTTAAAGTCTCACATGGAAACAAAACTAAAGACAGTGGAAATCATTTTCCATTTCTTACGTTGCAGACCATTTCTAAACTGCATTTGAAGCTTTTGGTCAGTGTGTGTGTTACTCAGTTAACTGTTTAATAACTACTACCACAGTGAACCCTCTAATTACATGCCATGAAGGAGTTATGTGTACTGGGCAACAGATACACCTGGTCCTTGAAATTTTCAAAATGATTCAATTCATGTTCACTGGTTAGAGGAGGTCAACACCAGGGCAGGTTTTTGAGTTTGATGGGGTTCATGTATAACAGAGAAAACCAAGTGTCTTCTCAGCGAGCAAACGCACATCTCAGACGAAGGAAGCGAGGCCAGGGAGCAGACCAACACCGTCGTCTTACTTCTTTCCTGATTTCTTGATGCCACCACCGCCTGGAGGAAAAATACGGCAAAAAAAATAATAATAATGTGCTTAGGAAAACCTCTAATGACAAAATAATTTCGCACTTTGTTTCTGAGTCTGTCAGTGTATTTTTTTCTATGCAATATAAAATAGAGGTTGGAAAAAAATATTCAGCTATGTATCGCCATTGTGCTTTTTAGGATTTTGAGATTAATTATTTAAAGCCACAATCGATGTATTTGCGTCATCTGAGTCTATGTGGAGGTAGAAGTTACAGCCTTTATTGTGGTAGTCTGAGTAACTTGACGTCATATCCGTTAACTAAAACAAACCTCAGAAAGTATTAAAGGGTGGAGGGTCGGCTTGGATCCGACCTCCACCCTCCATGTTAAATCCAGCCTGGTAAACACTACACATCCAGTAAAGGAGGGAAACACTTTGGAAAAGCAGAGCTAGACATCACGGCTAAAGCTGCACGCTAACTCCGTCACGGACGGGAAACGTCATCGTACGGCGGTAACGTGCGGTCCGGCCGGCCGTCGCTCTCGTCTCCGTGGTCCGACGGGCCGACGCTACGACTGTAGAGCGCCATATACTGACATTTATGTTAAATGCATTCAGACGGCCCCGATGGAGCTGACCATGGATGGATGAAGAGAACGGAGCTGACAGAGAGCTAGAGACCACCTTGGAGAAGTTAGAGGAAGTAGACACCTGGGACTACGGCTGCTTTTCAAAATAAGGTGAAAACATTACATGTCCCTTATAAATTACAAAGAAAATACCACTAATTTATGAGGGAAATGTCTTCATTCTTTCATTTTTTTGGGTTGCTGGAAAAAATAAATGACTCCTGACAATGATCCTGATATATTTGACTTCAGGACGTCTCCGACTACATACATGCTGAAAATCAACTGGATTCATTTAGAGATTTGATAGTGACAGTATTGAATCAGGAGATGGGTGCCCCTATTTTAAGGGTCAAACACATGTCTGACCCAACACAGCAGCTTTGGTCTTACCTAGAGGTCCTTTTCCTGAAGCTTTGGCCTTCAACGCCTCCAAGGCCTTCTGATCCTCCTTCTGCTTCTGCTTAAAAGCAACTTCATCCTGCAGACACACAGTAACTTTACAGTCCTTTGACTAAACTCCTTCCATGGCACCACGTCTGGCTGATGTTCTTCTTCAGTTTGGGGTGCAGCTAATTTATGACTTTATGACATTTATTTATGACTATTTTGGCAATTTCAGTCCTAGAAAGACTACAACTGAGTATCACAGGATCCCAGAGTGAAAAAAAAAAAAATTAATGTTGTTTCAAGGCATTTCATTTTTACAACAGATACTCCACTGACCATTGAAGACATCCCTTTGGCCTAGTGATTGGGATTTATTGCCATGCACGTTTCACATGGACGCTGGAATTTGCCTTGGTGTTGTGACACATAACGGTAAAAATATACAATGAAAAGACATATACTAAAGATGTACGATGAAATTAAATAATACACATAAATAAATATACAGTAAAAACTGAAAAGAGCTGTGAATGAGGATGACGGAATAAAGAACATGTATAAAGAATATATGCTATGCCCAAATAACACAAAAATTTGCGTTAAGAAATAAAACGGTGGATAGATTAACTGATAATAAAAATAATGGTACAAGACACTTGCCTCATCCATATCCTTGGACTGTTTCTTGGGCGCCTTCAGTGGTTTCTTTTTGCCTCCTGTGGACAATAAATGAATAAATATCCTATTAGCTCTCTGGCCTGACTGATAAACTAGCACCTAGCTTAGCTGGTAGGAAACGGGGGTTTTGTTGCCAAAACGCCGCGCCGTGTTCCACTGAAGATCTACGCTTCAACAGCGCGCACAGAAGCCCACTATGCAGCGACACTTTCACATTTTAAGACGCGGGAATATAGTTAAAAGTGTGTTTAAATTAACCGTTGGAAGACAATTTATGCGCCGAATGTCCCAGACGATGGCGATTCGTACATGACATAACCACATTGTATTTCTTATGTTTGTAGTTACCGACAGTATTAAATAAATTATTTGTGTGGCAGCTATTTATGTAGTTTGGTGAAAGGCGACAGCGTTATGAGGATGGTGCTCTCTTTAGCAGCCGTTAGCTTGCTAGCTAATCCTCCCGGTAAATGACGCTACGCGGAGTTTTGACACGCTGTCAAACATATTTCACGATGACCGAGAGATGAAACCACGTCTCACCTTCTCTACTAGACATGTTTAAACCCCGTCGCAGTGCTCCGAAGGACAGAAATAAACGTGTATTTGATTTGTTGCTAATACAGCCGGCTGTCTTTCTAATCCGCGCTGTCAGGACCCTGGTGAACTCTGAACCGGAAATAGAACGACCGCTATGTGCCTGAGCGAAAATTCAACTTAGCCGGCTGTTAGCTATTTCATCGGGATGCTAACCAACTAGTTAGCCAAAAGAAACTGCGTACGTGTGACATGTGTGCTTTGACAACATTGAAGAAAACAGGTATATTTATTCATCTACCTTGTCATATGAGTGAAACTATCACAGATTTTCATATCGCTAAAATAACAGTTTACCAGTAGCTGTTAGCAACGTGGAGCCAAAGCTAGCTAGTTAGCAATGAAGCAGGGAAGTGAACAGAGCAATCAGGTAACCTTGGAGGAAAATTATTATGGAAGTTAAACAGCAGTAATAATGTGAGGTAAACTGTATAAACTAGTGTATAAACTGTGTAAACTGCATCATCCTACAGTCTGTCTGGTTATTTATTTAATATGTCAGTCAATAGTAGAAGTGTTGTATGTTAACTGTAGTGGTGGGAAATACTCTGCTACAAGTAAAAGTCTAAGTAGAAATAAGTAAGTAAAAGTATCTAAGTATATTCAATGTAGAAAACATCCCCATTACTCTTGTACTAATATACATTCTATCATTAGATGATTATTACTCAGGCATTAATGTAAAAGCAGGATTTTTCTGTGGTAGGTGGTTGAGATGGAGCTCATTTTCAACTATTAACTAGTAATTGCTTTCATTATGGATTATTCTGCTGGTTATTTTCTCCATTAATCGGTTGTTTGCTTTGTAAAGTAGTGAGAAATATCATCACAATGAGCCAGAGCCCAAAGTGACACCTTCACAGTATTTGTTTAGTCCAACCAACAGCCCAAAACCTCAACATTATCATAATATAGTCAACATTTTTCACAGCAAAAAGAAAAGCAGCAAACATTTGGGAAGCTGGAACCATGAAATGATTGATATTTTTTCTTTCTTTATTGACTAAACAATTACTAAAATAGTAGTTAATCATTGTTCTGTCAATCAGGTAATTGTTTCAGTTGTACGTGTGCGTTTTCAGATGTGCAAAGACCTGAATTTGTAAAGTACCTCGTAACTTAAGATGTTGAATAATTGTAGTGGAGGATAAAGGTACTTTCTTTTAGATCGGATTAGATGTATAAAGTGTCATGAGAAGAAAATACCTCAAATTTGTACAGAAGTACAGTACTTGAGTAAATGTAATTTGTTACTTCCCACTACTGGTTACCTAGTAGTTTGCCTATGAGGAGGACAGTCCACATGTGTATATTTGTCATGTTTTTATTTCCCAGTTCGTAAATTTATCAGCAGTTTGATTTGTTTATAAAGTTGGTTAACGTTGGAATTTAAATGTATGTCATTTATTTTAGAAGTTCGGTGGTGAAAGAATGACTCATGTCTTTTACTATAGTTTTTCTCCGTTGCTTTGGCTCATTTTTTGTAACAGTCTTAACTTTCTCTAAACTGAGAGTGTAACAGTCACAACTGTTTGATGGGACGTCACAACTCTATTGCGTGTTTGCAAAAGATACTAACTCGCCCAAAACACTTCATTCATGCTTCTAAACCAGTTATTGTGTCAGAAACCTGGCCTCCAAAATAAAACGCTGTTTGGTCATTGTGTGAGCCGTACTGGTTAGATGTTTTTTCACCATCAACCCTGAAAATGTTCCTTATATACTAAACTCTGTAATAAACAAGACGGTCTGGCTGTCCAGGTGAATAATATTGTGTCTCACACTGAGATGTTTAGATTCCCATTTCAGCAATAGGCCAAAGTTTACTGGTAAAAGTCAAAACTGTGGTAGCTACACAGGAAAAGAGTATACATGTGTATGTGTATAGTACATTTATTTGTGTTTCAACATGTTAGATGTACTAGAAACAGAAAATTCACCATTGAGTTTTAATATAAAATCAAATACAGTGAGCAGAAAATGACATCCACGCCAAAAATAAGTAAAGCAAAAAACAACTTTTACCTCCTCACAGCATGTAACACAGTGTGACATATATTTATGGCCTATACGTGCATATCTGACAGAGTTTGATAACTGACTGGATCATTTTGTATGTGACGGCTCAGTCGATGGAAGAATTTCTACTCTGTTGTGAACAACAAATTAATTGTTCAGATATTGTAAATTATTGTTTTGAAGAAAAAAAATAATTGTCATTCAAGAATTGAGCCAAAGCGACTGAGTAAAAACCGTAAGTAAAAGTACTTGCATCTAAAGGTACAAAAAGTGAAAGTACACATTATGCAGATTGGGCCATTTCAGAAGAATATACTACATTATATTACTGTATTTAATTCTGTAATGAATTAATTATTGATGCATCAACATGTGCAATGCTATAATATTGCAGTATTTTACTTTATATACTGCTGGGTAGTTTGTGAATTTCACCAAGACAACAATGAAGTTTTATCTTCTTTATTCATGATAATTTGTTATCAGGTATTTGTTGAATCTGCAAGGTAATTTAAAGTATCAGATAAATGTTGTGAAGTAAAGATACTAAATTTGTCTCAGAGATGTCCTTGAGTAGAAGTGTAAAACAGCAGAACAAGTAAATACTCAAGTTAAGTTCAAGTACCTCAAAATTGTATTTAAGTGCAGTACTTGTGTAAATATACACTGTTAGTATGAAACCAAAGATGCCACTTCACACAAATGTCAAATTAACAGCAGAGTAAGGTTGATGGTCATGTTAATTACCTTCAAAATGGCATCTCTGGATTGTGATTTTAAAAAAAAAAAGACCTTCATGACACAATTCAGCGTCACACACAGTAGGCGTGAATATTTTTCAAGACAAGATGAGCTTTAACAACCGTTAAATGAATTTGAATTATAAACATGATGCTTACTTTAATTTACAAAATTAATACAGTATAATGAATACATATACATAGAGACGCTGGATCCAGTTCAGGACTCAGGTCCCTTTGACACAGTAGCACACAGCTGTTAGTCTAAATGAGAGGCCTTGGACCTGTTTAACATTCACACTTGATAGTTTATTGATCATCTCACTGGTTTCCTCACAGGTGCCTGTTCCAGTGTCTCCGTCGCAGCAGGGAAAGTGAAGCTCTGACAGTTTTCACGCTACACTTGTGACTGCTGCCCCTCTCAATGAGGTACTTCTTCAGAGGAAAGACCTGAGCCTTTATGGACTGGTTCTACGTTAACCCCCACGATCCATCGGTACCGACCAGGTCATACTAGCATGTCAGGAAGGAGGCTAAATAAAGCTCCAAAGTTGGGCGAAATTTAAGCGAGGAAAATCTGTCATGTCCATCATGACATGTCCCTTGACCTCTGACCTCCAGATGTGTGGATGTAAATGGGTTCTCTGGGTCCCCACCAGTCCCCCCATTACAGACATGCCCACTTTATGATAGTCCCAGTCAGTATAAATGTCTTATTGTGTCCTATTCTGAAATGGTGTATCTGAGTATTTCTGAATACTGGGTCCATAAACAGTCCTGAATCCCATAAACTGGGTCTCAGTGTAAAGCTGAGACTCTGGTGGATCCAATGAGTCCAACTGGATTCATGTGTGATGATGTTAGTCCCCATAGGAGCCATTTCATTGATCACTGTATACAATGACCTGTGGTGACCTCTAGGATAAGGACTCCTACTACTGCTACTACTACTACTACTACTACTACTACATCCTGGTAACTAGAGACCTAGAGCATTCAGAGGATGGGGTCTTTCCTAGCTAATCTGACTACTACTACTACTACTACTACTACTACTAAAGAGGATGGGTTTTTTCTTAGCTAAATTAATAATAATAATAATAATAATAATAATAAAAAAGGGGGGGGTTTTTCTTATATCTGCTGACTATCAGGGGGTTTCTGAGACCTTTACACAACACTAGTGATCAATATCCAATCAGTGAAAAATGAAGAAATCCCCAAATGTCAAAACATGTCACAGCATGTCTTCTTCTATGGTGTTCCTCAAGGTCTTGGTGTCTTAATGTGGTATTTTTGGAGGGATTTTATATATATATATATATATATATATATATATATATATATATATATATATATATATATATATATATATATATATTATCAATTCTGTAGTGGTAAAAATGATTTCATTTAGCACCTGTCTAACAAATGGTATCAACCCAGAAATTTATTTTCAATAATTAATTGTTTGATTTATGTTTATTTCTTAATAATGACTAGAACAACTTGTCACACAAATTAATCTATGTGGTATCTACGGTTCGCCTGCTTTCTCCCCATAAAGAGCCCCTGGACCCCCATAAAGAAGACTAAAACAGGTCTATTGTGGGTCTCAGAGGGGTAAAAACAGCTCTGAGGCAGATAATTAATGGTATCTTTGCTACTTCAGGTACAGTGGAGCTCAGCTGTGTCTCCGGGGTCATGGACCATGCTGTCTGACCCGCCTGTCCATCTTTGGAGCTCTGCCTGGCAGAGTCACTCTGGTCCGAACCTACAGTGCTCATCATCAGCCCGGCGGCCCCCCACCCGGTAACCCCACCCCTCCTGAGGGGAAGGGCGGAGCTGAGATGGTGAAGGAGCGAGCCCTGGCTGGCCTACAGGTACAGGAAATCCCTCTTTAACTCTTTAACTACTTCCTAGACTATAGACACCACTGGCTTCATATATTAAAGAGGACCTATTTTACTTATTTTCAGGTTCATACTTTTATTTTAGGTCTAACAGCCCAGTCTGCTCTGATTGGTCAGCAAGCCCTCTCTGTTGTGAATGGTCAACCAAACCTAACTTTTTGGACTCTGCTCTAACTAGCTTTTTTTGCGGGCGTGCCAAACTAGCCGTTATGCCATTGTGTTACTTGGTGACATTATCATGTTACGACAAAAAGGCAGGACTTCAACAAGGCGTTTCGAGCTTTGTATGTATCTATATATGTATGTATGTTTAACAGTTTTATAACAAAGACATGATATCTGATACCACAAAACTAAATTAAAATCCTGCCATCTTTCTCCCTTCCCTCCCTCCTCCAGTATGCAGGTGAGTTGGGCCGGCAGTGGGGTCAGAGGTCGGCTCAGACGGCCACCGCCACAGCCAACTACTGGTGGGAGAGATACGAGGAGTTTGTTGGGCTCAACGAGGTCCGCGTGGCCCAGACAAAGGTCACTGAGGTCAGTAAGAAGCAGGAATGACTCCTGACTGTCGCTCGGTTCTCCGTAGCTCACTAATGCCCTACATTTTAGATGAACTCCAACATCTATCCGTCTGAACCGAGAGAATCTCAGACGCGTGTTTCTTCCAGGCCGAGGCAGCGTTCATGGTGGCCAGAGGGATGGTCCGCGAGGCTCACATCAGCCTGGAGGCCCTGCAGGGCCGGCTGAAGGAGGTCAGAGACCGGCTGGACCGGGTCTCTAGAGAGGAGGCTCACTACCTGGAGCTGGCCACGCTGGAGCACAAACTGCTGCAGGTTATATACCCTATAATATATAATACAGCATGTGAAGGGAAGCCACTAAGTAATCATATGATTATGATGATATTATAGTGAATATACTCATTGGTCTGGTTAGAGAGATCTGTTAAATAATGCACCTGTTTGTGTTGAAAAAAAATCAGTTCACCTATAGCAGGGGTGTCAAACTCAAATACACAGTGGGCCAAAATTTAAAATGAAACAAAGGCGCGGGCCAACGTTGAACAAATGAACCTTTAATATGGACCCAAACAACATTAACATTGAATATGGAACAAGCAACACTTAACAACTAATAGTGCAGACATGCAAAATCGAATTTCAAATAAAAAAAACATATCAATGGTATATTAAATAAAATTTAAATAAAAACTGTATGCCTCTTGTCTATTTGCAGCCTTCTGAGGTAAATATCAAAAGAAGCTTTTTCCACAGGCTAATAAATCTGAAAATAAAATAACAATAATGAATGAATCAACCATTCAAGCCTTGGAGGAGCAAGAAAAAGTGCATAAAGAAAACATTAATTCTTGCTCAGTTTGCACCACACTGATCTAACCTGATGTGCCTGATTTTGTGATTTCTTTTGCCACAGTATAACTAGCCTTTCCAGCAGCCTCACTTTGTGATTTGAACATAATCTGTTGTGAAACCAAACTTCTTTTCATCTCTTCCACTCGGTGACACAGTCGTGTCCAGGTCCTTGTTCTTGTCCTGGTGTCTCCTAGTGTCATCTAATGCTGTACTGCTTAGTTACAGACACGTTGGCTCCACAAACAAGACAAACGGGTCTGTTTTTACATATGTAAATACATATGTGATAATCTGCCTCCCACCTGATAATCTGCCTCCCACCTGTCCAGAAAGCTTCTGTTTTCTGCCTTCCTTTTCAACATTTTTGGGAAGGGTTACCACGGCGACAGCGGTAGTATGAGGTCGCGGCGTGGTCTGGGAGAGGCCCGGGGAGGCAGGGTGAGCCGGGTCTTTCCTGCCGAAGCACAGATCCCTACTGACACAGAGTAGAGGGCGTGTCTGGGTCCTGTCCTGATTGACGCGCCAAAACAACAGCAGAGCATTATGGGATTTGTAGTATTAGCGGTGAAAGCGTTGTTCTGTACCGGTGGGCCAGCTATAATAGTAATTTTATATTGCCTCGTGGGCCAAATATAATTACACTGTGGGCCAAATTTGGCCCACGGGCCAGAGTTTGACACCCATGACCTATAGTATGCGTCACAGTTTTTTCTTTAACGATTATGAAATCAATTTAGTTGATGGCAGAATTGATGTATTTGCTTCATCTGAGTCTATGTGGAGGCAGAAGGAAGTTACTGCTTTTATTGTGGTAGTCTGAGTAACGTGACGTCATATCCGTTCGGTATCCGTAACTAAAACAAACCTCAGAAAGTATTAAAGGGTGGAGGGTGGGCGTGGATCCGACCTCCACCCTCCCATGCTAGAGACCACCTTGGAGAAGTTAGAGGAAGTAGACACCTGGGACTGTGTACTCTTTTCAAAATAAGGTGTTAACAAAGTTGAACTGGATCTACAAAATCCATCTATGGAAATCAGACTGATAGATTATATTCAGCAGAAGTATAAAACATTACATGTCCCTGATTAATTAAAAAGAAAATCCCACTAATCTGTGAGGGAAATGTGAATTTCTCCACTGTGGAACTAATAAAGGAATATCTTATGTTATCTTATAAATGTCTTTATTCTTTGATTTTTGGGTTGCTGGATAAAAACTTAAATAAATAATTCCTGATAATGATCCTGATATATTTGACTTCAGGACATCTCTGACTACAGACCTGCTGAAAATCAAACATTTTTACTGGATTCATTTAGAGATTTTACAAAGTAAAAGTCTTTAGAAGTGTCTGATCCAACTTTTTCCTCCCGTGGTCTAGTGTTTAAAAAAGTTAACAGAAATCGCAAATAATATCGAATCGCAATATTTGTAGAATCACAATACCTATTGAGTCGGCACCCAAGTACCTTGATATTATTGATTATTATCGCTGGTTCGTGTAATAACTGAGTTCTCTTCTGACTGCAGGAGGAGCGTCGTCTCCGGACGGCGTACGAGAACGCAGAGGGTTCGGAGAGGGAAAAGTTCGCCTTGTTTTCAGCGTGCGTCAGGGAGAGCCACGAGAAAGAGAGGACGAGAGCTGAGCGTACCAAGAACTGGTCCATCATCGGCTCGGTGCTCGGAGCCCTGATCGGGGTCATGGGATCGACGTACATCAATCGTGTCCGGCTGCAGGTGAGGAGGGAAGATGACAGCAGTTGGATTCATTTACTTCTCCTTACGTGTAGGTATGGCGTTTTCAGGGATATCAGATTCAAAAGGAAATAATGGCAGATTTCTGCAATAATAGTTGTGAAATACTGTAGAGAAGTAGACAGAGAGGACTACAATATGCATCTGAGAGCCACATTCATAATGTAATTGTTAGCGGAGTATTGAGAATGAAGTGGACATTGAAATCGAGGGAAAAGGTCCCGATGGAAGCGTCAGATACCCCACGTCTCAGCAATGTTCCTGCAGTAGGGTAAGTCAGCATTTTGTTTTTATTTTAAGCTGAGTCAGTTTAGTCGTGACTCCCTATAGTTTCACCTGGTAAAGTCAGCCTAAAAGTGAACCAGCATCACCTGGAGATAGAGACAGACGAAATTAAGGAGTAAGTGGCTACTCAGAGTAGCATATAGCCTGTTCCCTTCTATGATATAGCCTAGCTTGTTAGCCTTAGCTAGCTTGGTAGCTTCAAGCTAGGTTGGCTGTTTCAACAACCAGGCTTCCACCTCAGCTCCACCCACCTCTTGGCCCGTTTTATAGGGTTGTGTCTAGAAGGTAGCCCACGAGTTGGGGAAACTCTTGCAAGATGGTTAGTTGTGGAAATAGTTACGGTTAGGATAGGCCGTGGGGCAGCAAGTCTCACCAGAGTTTCTACAAGATTGTGCAGATTTCAGATCAGATTTCACAATTTACAGGCCACCTCCGAGACATGACCCATTTTTGGATTAGCCAGAGTCGTCACAAGATGGCGACGGCTGGAGCCGGCCACTCAGAGCTTCAGTTTTGCTCCTCAGAAACCCACAGACCTCTCTCCTGTTAGTAACCATGATGAGGTATTTAGTGGGCGGAGCTTTATGTGGAGGCAGAATAATTCTCTGAACGCTGGCTAGCAAGAATTGTTAGCTTGTTTTTCTAACAATGGCAGAAGAAATACTACTTTCTCTCAATCTGCAGTCACTTATTCTCCAGGATCACCAGTGTTAGTAACCAATGGGACCAGATTAGCCGACCGCTACACTGCTGGAGACGACTGCAGGAGGAGGAGACAGCTGGCTAACACTAGGTAGATAGCTAGAATGTCTGGAGACTGACAAACTAGCGAGCTAACTCCTGCTCTCCTCCTGGTGAAGTAGTCTCCTAGTGGTGAGGAGTGAGGCTGAGGGACCGTGACCCAGCTCTCTCTGCTGTTGGCCTCATTTTCTATAGCATGGTGGAATTAGCAAGGTCGCTAGCTAACCAGCCACTCACTAACTGAGTAAAATTTAACAACTTAATGATCTTTGTTTCAGCTGATTCATCCTCACCTGTCTCACCTGTAGGAGCTGAAGAGTCTCCTGCTGGAGGCCCAGAAAGGTCCAGAGAGCCTGCAGGAAGCCCTCAGAGTCCAGGCTGGAAACCATCGCTCCCAGCAGGATGAGCTCCGAACGCTCATCGACAGCCTCAGGCTTGCTCTGAATGATGCCTTCACACAGAGGGACCTCGTCCTTCAGGACAAGAGAGCTTCAACCCCAGACTCACCCTCGGTGCCTCTGTCAGCCTTAAAAGACCTCCAGACTGGTAACCAAAGGACAGAGTCCCTTCTGGAGTCCCTCCGGCCACAGCTGGGACAACTGGAGCAAGGACTCTGTAGAGTAGAGGGAGAAATGTTGGAGGTGAGGAGGCTGCTGGAGACCAGACCACAGGCTGAAAAACAGGCTGCTCAGCCCCAGTTAGCAACACCAGAGCCACCAGTGAGTGCCAGTGGGCTGTGGGAGCCAGAGGTGGTGGTGAAGCATCTGGAGGAGACCCAGAGGACGCTGGGAGAGCGAATCAGGACAAACACTCTTTATAACGCCGTGTTTACCTACACCGCCACCGCCATCACCATCTCTGCTGTCTACCTGCTGCTCAGAGGAGCTGCTTAGACGTGGTGGGAGACAAACGTGCCTGATAAACTGGTTACGTATCTTCTGCTGCTGATGTTGACTACTGTCACTACTGATTGCCTCTAGATAGGATTAATGCTGTGAGCTCGAGATAAACATTAATTAAAAGGAAGAAAAAAGGTTAAACTCACTTCAGTCTTCAAAGCACACTGAGGACATGGATTTAAGGTAATAACTTTATTAGAAGACTAATGTTTGGATGCAGACTGCATTTCATCAGAGTCAAACAGATCTGAGACTGAGATCTTGCTGAATCAGTTCCCAGCTAGGGGAGGTTATTTAAGAGGATGTGCTTTGGACCGAGGGCCTGAACTAGGAAGCAGGATCTAGGGTCAGCAGGGTAACTTCAGGTTTAACCGTTCAGGGTTTACTTATTATTTTACTTATGTTGAACACCTGACCTGCAGGTTATGTTCCAGATAAGAGAGCCTACTGACCAATCAGAGCTCAGTACGCAGATCATATGATAATATTACACAAATATGAAGAAGTCACAGTCAGAATCCAAATCAACACACGTTAAACTGACAGATGCAGGAAGGACAGCTGGATTTATGTTGTGGGTTTTGTTTACTGCTTTGAATTATGTTTTTATATTAATTTTTGTACTTGGTCTCAAGTCAGTTTCCCGCCATCAGAGACGGGACGCAGCTGAAAGAAGGCTGAAATAGTCAAACATGCCACATCATAACCAAAAGACATAATGAAGTGTAATCTATTCATCCATTATACTCTGAAAGCTTTTATGATCTCACTACCCCTTAAATTAATAGATATTTTAATTTACACATTCACGCATTGGCAGTGTTTTCTTTAGCTAGTTGTTCTTCCTGCATTTGAGGGCTTCGCCTGTGTTACTATTAGTCTGATTATGTGTTTAACTTTGTGGTATTTGTTTAATATAATTTGTGAAATCTGTCGCTCTGCTGACAATAGACATGTCCATGTCTGTGATTGGTCAGACACAGTAAACCCCGCCCCTTCATCTAATGGTGATGGAGAAACTCTGGTTTGATTTACCGAGAGGATAACCACCGTGGTAGGACTGGAGATAGATACCCTGCATATGTTGAACTGGCCTCATAGTATAGGCCTCTGGCCACCCTGTGTATATAGAATATAAACATAGAAGTGAATTATTAGATCAGCCCCAGAGTCACCGATATCTGATCCAGCTGTTTGAGTCAGTATCGGTCTGATATCCGATCTGGTATCGTTACACCAAGATCAGTATAAACACCTGAAGGAGCAATAATGAGAATAAATGAACTGTGGCTTTTCATTATACATTGTCATGTGATCTGACCAAAATAAAACAGACCAATTAAAACATCCCGTTACAGCTGTGAGAGGTGTTAATCAGTGCAGTCCTCACTGCTCCTGGGATAAAACGTTCCTTTAACTACACGTGAACATCTAGAACAATGTGAACGACGTTGTGCAGACAGTTTTGAACGTCCTCTGGTACGTGAATGTGTTCATTGTGTGTTTGTCATGTTGACTGAGCTGATGATGATCACTGTGTATTAAATTATTAACTGTTAAAGTTTGTTGTGCTCAGCTTAATGGTTTCTATAATAACAGTATAACATAACAAGAACAGTTCTTTCACTAACTGGTGAATGCTTTTCCTTTTAAATTATTGTTATATCTGGACAATATTGTTCGAAACCCAAATATAATCAGTTTCATTCTCCCTATAGATGAACAAAAACAGGAAATCTTAACATTTGAGAAGCTGGAAACAGCTGGTCTTTACATTATTGCTTTACATTCAACACATTTGATTATTAAATGTGTTGCAGATGATTCATTGTGTCGGGGCATCATCTGTTACTACAGTGGAAACCTCTTATAGTCAGCAGACATCTCAGGACAAAATCATTCCTGAACTAATGTTTAAATAATTAGCTTAATAATTAGCAGATTTTTGATGCTAAAGTCAGAACCTGTGAGGGTTTCTGGACAACACTGGCATTGATTAGTGTTGTAATTGATTTACAATAATAAATATATACATACATTTACATAAAGCAGCATATTAGTCCACTCCCATGTTGATAAGAGGATTAATTACTTGACTAATCTCCCTTTAAAGGTTCATTTTAAACAGATAAAAAGGATTTCTTTGTTAAAAGAAAATAAGCTCAATAATGGACACAAATTGCCTGATAAGATGATTTTTGTGTAGTGTTATAACAAGTTAATCTACAAGGTAATTTAATAAATCAGATAAATATAATGGAGTAAAAAGTACAATATTTCTCTCTGAAACGCAGTGAAGTAGAAGTAGAACATAGCAGGAAATTGAGTAAAGTACCTCAAAATCACTCAGTAAATGTACGCAGTTCATTTCCACCAAGAATGTATTTAAAATGTTAATACTGATTTGCAGCAGTGGACATCTGTTAAAATTAAATATTATTTATAAAAATAAAATGAAATAAAATAGAAATAATAATTATTATTATTAATAGTAATTAATACTAGATGAGTGAATAAATATTCAATATTTTTTTAAAGAGACAAGTTATATTTAATAATATTCAGAACGACTATAAAATCACAAAAAATAAAAGCCTCTTTCTGTCTTTGTCTCTGATCAGGGAGGAGATGTGTTGATTTGATGCATCAGGATGATCACAGGTGTAAACAACAACAACAACAACAACGACTCCCTTCAGGTTGACAGTCACAGTGAGCCAGTTAGATCAATAGCAGGAGCTCCAGCATCGGACCGTGATGCAGACCTGATCGGTGTTATTGGTTCCAGCTGGAGTTTTCCTCCTGACGGATTAAATCCACAAACACGTCTCTCTGCACAGCTACAGCTGTGATCACCATGACAACAGTCTGAATGTCATCATCATTTCATAGCATGACGTACGGTAGATCCTAACGGTGACTCTCAGATACTGTTTGTGTTCTGGTCAACACAAATAATCACGTCAGAATCAGATGTGCAGAAAAATCAGAGTCTCTTCTGCTGCACAATAAATATATTTTCATACTTTACATGTTTTTAGCTTTGTTGAGTTAAAGTCAAAGCTTTGAAAAGTGCAGTTTCTATTTATGATTTTAAGTTTAATAGTCTTTGAATAAACTGATATTAGCTGAATCCTGTTTTTTTAATATGAGAGATTAGTGCTATATTATAAATATTTTACATAAAGTCAAGAAGTATTTCTGTCACTATGGCATCTATCATTTTAACTGGTTGGAATTTTGCACGTTAAGATAAAAAAAAAAAAAAAAAAAAAAAAAAATATATATATATATATATATATATATATATATATATAAAAATATATATATAAATATATAAAAAATATATATATATATATATATATATAGTATATATATATATATATATATATATATATATATATATATATATATATATATATATATAGTACACATACATACATACAGTACATACATATACATCGTCTCTTAGTCGTCCGCTGACGTTACTCCATCTGTATACAGCATAGTACTTTAATTATAATTACAACTACAGTAATACAGTAGCACTGTTTTACTGTAAAATAAAGGCCAATACATAGTGAAGCTCTCTGTTTCATTAATTTATTTTCATGTAATAAATATGGAAATCAGACTCAGAAATACTTTATTGATCGTCTCCTCTTATATAAACAAAGAAATGTAAAGAGATATAAATAAACTAGTGTGTGACATGTAAATTATGACATACTGCTATAATATAAACACAATATATGTAAAGAAATATATGAAATGTGTACAAATATTTGCATTAAGACGTGTAATACATGACAACCACAAAGTAAATACAAAATGTTGAGGCTCTATTGTGTGTTAAATATAAATGCCAGAATGGAATAAATACGAAATGAATAAGAGTATTCGTTGAATGTACAGTATGAATACAGTATGACAGGACTGCATTGTATTCCAGAAATTATTGTACAGTTAAATTTAGTCAGTTTGGGTCAGTTAGATGGTAATGTACATAAAGGTTATAACAGTCTTCATAAGGAGTGTGTTAGTTCCAGCTGCAGCCAGCAGGAGGCAGCAGCCTCATTTACATCAGGGGAGTCAAACTCAGTTTGATCCAGACCACAGCAGCATCAGGGTTCCCCTCAGAGGGCCGGCTGTAACTGTAAGACTATATAAATATATCTACTCTTGCTCATATTACAAACTTGCCTCTGCATCTGATTATTATCAGTTTTAGTAATAATTTATTTAATAACTGGCTCTGAAAGCAGAAGTCTAGGAAAAATAATTGCAAGCTGAAATATTGTACAATTTATTTAAAAAAAAATTAGTTCAGTAACAAAAACACATGCTTGTTCATCAATATATCTGCAGCACGTAGCCACTAAAATACTGGATGTGGACACACACTCACATTTCTATGTTATTATAACATAAATCCATGAATTTATGAGATTCAGAAACCCTCATCATTACTCATCCATCAGAGATCAAAATAACTCTCTAGTGAATAATAAAGGTCTTTTTTTACCATCACACAGATATCATCAAACCCAGTTTATTCCATTAGCTTAGTGTAACTTTGTGGTGGGAGTTGAGAGGGGCAGAACTCTAGTCCAACAGATCAATGAGCTCTGATCTAACGTTCAGTCTGTGGCGTATAAACTGTTATTGATCAGCAGCTGATCAGCTGAGATCATGTGGTAGATGACAGTGGTGTGACAGTGTTTTACTGCCTCGTAGTAAAGAAGACATACCGGCTGGTCTCCATCAACCACTAACATGGATCCTCTTTCTGTCCTTCCCTCTGCAACAGCTTTGCTTTTCTTGGACATTTTGGTTCTGTTCAGATTATTTTACGACCCCATCGCTCAGCTAGAGCGCCGCTGCTGGAAACCAGTGATACTGAGAAGCTTCAGTGCACGTGTAACAAAATGGAGACACCTTGTGGGACATGTGGTTTAAGGACACCGTACTTATGTAAAGTGGCATAGAATTGTATGCTAAGCATAATATATTCTTTGCAAACCCTCCCGGGCCACATTATATGAGGTACCAGCCTAATTTGGCCCGTGGGCCTTGAGTTTGACACATGTGATCTACAGTCTGAAACCTGCGGCTGGGATCACATCACCAGTTTGTCTAGAGCTGTGACTCAGAGCAGCAGGGACAGGATGCAGCTTTAGTTTAATATCGGGTTTCATTAACCACCATAGCTAGCAACTGTAAATTGTAGTGAACATATTTCTTCGCGATGGGTGGATGGCTTCACTGTGTCAACAAAGGATGCTTTCAGCCCCGCCCAAAAAATCATAAACACTAAACTGACAAAAAACAGTTTATTAGTCTACCTTCACAATCCAGTACTACAATGTTCAAGTCTTTTCACATGTCTTTAGTAATTATTTTCCAACATTTATAATGTGTTTAGAAACAAAAACAATGTGAGCAAGTGATAAAAATCATCCTCGATCAATAAAGTTAAGACAGTAAAGTCCTAAAGACCAGAGTCACTGGTTGACTCTGGTGAAATAAAGTCTGTATTAAGTGGAGGAGGACTTGGAGCTGAACCACAACCTGCACAACAGGTGATCTGAATCACCTGAAGTCAACTCAGGAGCTGTTTGTTAGGATAATCTAAATTACAGATATCCTGTATTTGTCTGACTGACTAGTCACAGTGTAATTATAACTAGTCAAAGCGTTGTTTGTTGTTGTTCTCTAATGGTAATTCTGGAGAGTCAGTCTGAGCTGTTAGACGTGGCGGTTAGCACATCTCGTCACATGGCATCATTACAGTGGTATCCAGGTCACCAGCTACACTGTGTGTGTGTGTGTGTGTGCGTGTGTGTGTGTGTGTGTGTGTGTGTGTTCTGTCATTCATTGGTCCAGTTAGTTTGCTTTATTGTCGTCTCTGATATTCATTCATTCCAGAGCGTTATTAATGTTTTTACAGGCCGTTCTCACAGTGTGAGGAAACAACTGTGAACTGGTGGAGAAAACAACAGCATTTAACAGGCATTTTGAATTTATCAAGAAGGATAATACATAACCATATTTATTAAGTAGTTGGCCAACTAACATTTTTTTTCTGATGTGCAATTGCACTGTCGTTGTTCTGACTTAAGGTGCTATGCATTATGGGTAATTTCCTTGAGCAAAGTCTGCAGAGAGGTCAATGAGAGGACCTCAAACTTACTGATTTCACAGTCAGCTCTGAGGTGACGCTGAGTGTTTAAGGAGCGACGGCAGATTTAGGTCAAAGGGATTTTTATGTTTTTCTTTTTAAGTGATTCAGCAGCTGAAATCTGAAAATGTCTCCTTTAACTGTCTGATAGTATATCGCTCAAATTGTTAATCTGTGATTCATGAAATTTGTTTTTTTGGATATTTTAATATGTAACAGTGAGGACACCATGATGGGGAAGTTTTCAAGCCATTGGTTGTAAAAACTTTGTAAACATTGACTGTTATTGATGTGTTATCATAACTCCGTGATGACCTGATGCTAACGACTGATAACCGACCTGGTCGATCACTGTGGAAAAATTTAGCTGTAAATACAAACACGTTCCGACCGCATGTTTATTCCAGGATGTGAATTTGGTTTAGTCAACCCATGTGACGTTGTTTACTGTTGGATAAAGATAAGAAGCTGAAGGACCGACTATCATCCAAGTCACGCAAACACAATATTTACACACCAGCTTATAATGAGTTGATGCTCATTGATGTTCAGGTAGCAGCCGGTTTTATTATTAGCTGGTACGTTTCCAACAGAAGCTGCACACAGTTTGAAACTTTCTCTTTCTTTTTTCTGTTTCAAAGCTTCTGAACTTATATTGAACTTTACATTAAACCAACTTCAGTTCAGTCACAAAATTGAATGTATTGATTTGTGTGCAGACATGAATTTCACATTTCTTTTTAAGATGGCCTTAGTAGAAGCTGTGCACACTGCGAGCATGCAGAGGCGCTAATGCTCAGCGCGTTGTTCCTTACAGTATGCTCCAACGTCTTTAGGTTTAGACAACAAAACCACAACTTCTTTAAGTTTCGAAAATAAAACTACAACTTCTTTTGGTTTAGGCAATAAAACCACAATGTCTTTAGGTTTAGGCAACAAAACTGCAACTTCTTAAGGTTTTGACAATAAAACTACAACTTCTTTAGGTTTACCCACACCTATGGGGCCTATAGCGATGGATAACACCTATTTAATAGCCTGACAATAGTAGTCTGCTGAAATATTGTAAATGACCTGTGTTTTTTGTATTCAAAAGGCAAATTCTGTCTTATTTAGCTCACAAATGTGGTGTAATGTCTACCGGTCCTGACTGACGCTGTAATTCCTTCTGAATCAAGCAAGACGTCTAATTCTGCAGGTAGTTTCCTCATTCCTCCATAAATCTCTTGAAGCTACAATGCAGCTTCTACTGAGGAACACCGACAGAAACCTGCAGAACCAGACTGAGCAAAGTGGTAATAAATAAGACTTTCGAACATCTGCAGACAATGATTCTGCCTTTTGCATCTTAACTTTAGAGCTCGTAGTAAAAGAAGAAGCTCTGTTCGCGTTAGTTCTTCCTGCTCTGTTGGACTTCTGGGGTTAGCAGGTTCAGCAGGCGGACTGGGGATCACAGTAGTAGCCTGTGTGTGTTTGACCTCTGCTCATTGACACAAGGTCACGGGGTCAAACATGCAGGAGAGTGTGTCTAGACATGTCCATGCGTCCGTGTGCTCATGCATGCTGCGTGTTTTCTGTCTTAGTGAGGACCAGTGGGAGGTATGACTGAATGAGGACGTTTCGTCAGGTCCATTACTTATTTATTTTATTTAGATTTTATATCCTATCCCATTCTGTAGCTTCCAGTGGTTTTCCTTATGTATTCAAATCCCATCATTCACTTTTTTCCTTGTCAGAATGCTCTTTTCCCTTCAAGTCCCTCTAAAACCTTTTTCCCACGTGACCTGATGTAGGTTTCTCCATGATGACGCTGCATGTACAGTATACAGCATATATGCATCTGTATCAGCATTACATAGATGGCGGTCAGCGTGCTCCCAGTGTGGAGAAACAGACCGGACTACCAGCAGGAAGCGAAGCAGCGTCATGCTGTGGACGCCACGTTAGTTCAGATCAGAAAGTCACAATAACACAAACTAGCTAACTGATGGATGCAGCTGTAGACCAGCGACTCCTGTATTCTGAGGTGAAATTAGTGTCTGGTGGTTTTGAGGAGAGCGATATCACAGCTTTAGTTCCCCGTCAGAGAGGGTTGTCTGACGGCACTAACCCTTTCAGTTATTTCCAAACTTAGCTCAGCTAACGTTGACTCAGCTAATGCTAGCGTTCATTATAACATAACCTTATTGATTATCTTACTGTCCTAATCTGCGTCACTGCTTTGTGCTAACAGCTAGAACACAGTCCCCACAACAAAAAGCTGGTTCAAGGCACTGCGTCGGCTAATCAAATATATGCAAACACTCATTGGTTGTGGATTTCTTTGTGTCATGAATGGTGTATTTGTATTGTTTATCTCATGTTCGTTGTGGTGTCAGATAAAACAGTTGATCATTTTCCAGAGTTGTGAAATCCTATCCGTGAGCGTTACAAACTACTATGCAGTGTTTTGGTGTCTGATATAAACACTTTATTTCATTTCTCAGTCTGAACTTCATGGATCATTTGTCATATTTCACTGTAGTTTAATCAAATCAACTGCAGACCGGGGCAGATTTCACTTTGAGCACCTCGAGTCCGGGTAACAGACTTATAAATCCGTCCCTCAGCAACGCTGTTGGCTGTTTGTGTGGATTTGGAGCAAACATACCAAACAAGACGAGACAAATGAGGCGGCTGGCAGGTTTACAGGCAGGGCTGAAACATACATGTACATATGCAGAATGACAGATTTACATAACCTATCATCTCAGGCAGCAAAGCAATTTAGAGTCTAGGTCCACCTGCTTGTCTGCATTATATTCACATAACAGACAATGTGAGCTGAGTCCTGTGAACTGCAGTCAGTGAAGTTATCATCAACCACAACTGTTTCCTAACCCTAACTAAGTGGTTGTGTTGCCTAAACCTAACTTCCTGTGAAGTTTATTTTGAAAGGACACAAAGACACTGAGACGCCGGCCCTGGTTTTTCCAGTCGGTCTCCGATGCAGAGGGGCGCTGATCAAACGGCGGTATTTGACGATTTGTGAGTGAGAATGTGCTGGCGAACACGCTAAAATGCGTATTCACGACATGGGATATCATGGTATTTGTATGTTTTCCATGAAACACGACTGAAAAAACATGACTTAAAAAAACTAATGGAAGAAATCAAAGAATATAATGCTGCGGTTGAGCATTAAACCAAATGTAGGTTTCTGTTAAAGAATGTTGAGCAGGTTGTAAAAGTGTCCTTGAATGGAAGAACAAAAGCCTCTTAATGACTAACTTCACACTGTCAGAGGAAAATATAAGATAAGATAAGATAAGATATTCCTTTACTAGTCTCACAGTGGAGAAATTCACAAATATACAGACATATAAAACGAGAGTGTACTTTAGACTGAGATATTAATGACAGCAGAGAGATAGAAGACGGCTAAATGAAGGAGGGAAATTTACTGCAGAGATAAAAGGAAGCTGGAGGGAAATGTGGGTTAAAGATGAGTTTAAACAGTAGCTGTGTTTCCATACGCACCATGTTCATCACATCAGAGAAGCTGTAACAGCAACATTCAATAAAACTTCCTCAATTGTGATAAAAGGTTTTTATGCTTGCTGGCGTTTTTTTCCTTTATTCCAGCAAATTATTTAACTATACCTGACTATCTAACTACACCTAACTAGTTAACTATACCTGACTATCTAACTACACCTAACTATTAATTATACCTGACTATCTAACTACACCTAACTAGTTAACTATACCTGACTATCTAACTACACCTAACTATTAACTATACCTGACTATCTAACTACACCTAACTAACTACACCTAACTATTAACTATACCTGACTATCTAACTACACCTAACTAGTTAACTATACCTGACTATCTAACTACCCCTAACTATTAATTATACCTGACTATCTAACTACACCTAACTAGTTAACTATACCTGACTATCTAACTACACCTACCTATTAATTATACCTGACTATCTAACTACACCTAACTATTAATTATACCTGACTATCTAACTACCCCTAACTATTAATTATACCTGACTATCTAACTACACCTACCTATTAATTATACCTGACTATCTAACTACACCTAACTATTAACTATACCTGACTATCTAACTACACCTAACTATTAATTATACCTGACTATCTAACTACACCTAACTATTAATTATACCTGACTATCTAACTACACCTAACTATTAATTATACCTCACTATCTAACTACACCTAACTATTAACTATACCTGACTATCTAACTACACCTAACCATTAATTATACCTGACTATCTAACTACACCTAACTATTAATTATACCTCACTATCTAACTACACCTAACTATTAGTTATACCTGTCTATCTAACTACACCTAACTAGTTAACTATACCTGACTATCTAACTACACCTAACTATTAACTATACCTGACTATCTAACTACACCTAACTATTAATTATACCTGACTATCTAACTACACCTAACTATTAATTATACCTCACTATCTAACTACACCTAACTAGTTAACTATACCTGACTATCTAACTACACCTAACTATTAATTATACCTGACTATCTAACTACACCTAACTATTAACTATACCTGACTAACTAACTACACCTAACTATCTAACTATACCTAACTATTTAACTAGACCTATCTAACTACACCTAACTAGTTAACTATACCTGACTATCTAACTACACCTAACTAGTTAACTATACCTGACTATCTAACTACACCTAACTATTAACTATACCTGACTATCTAACTACACCTAACTATTAATTATACCTGACTATCTAACTACACCTAACTATTAATTATACCTGACTATCTAACTACACCTAACTATTAATTATACCTGACTATCTAACTACCCCTAACTATTAATTATACCTGACTATCTAACTACACCTAACTATTAACTATACCTGACTAACTAACTACACCTAACTATTAATTATACCTGACTATCTAACTACACCTAACTATTAACTATACCTGACTATCTAACTACACCTAACTATTAACTATACCTGACTATCTAACTACACCTAACTAGTTAACGATACCTGACTATCTAACTACACCTAACTATTAACTATACCTGACTATCTAACTACACCTAACTATTAACTATACCTGACTATCTAACTACACCTACCTATTAACGATACCTGACTATCTAACTACACCTAACTATTAATTATACCTGACTATCTAACTACACCTAACTAGTTAACTATACCTGACTATCTAACTACACCTAACTAGTTAACTATACCTGACTAACTAACTACACCTAACTATTAACTATACCTGACTATCTAACTACACCTAACTATTAATTATACCTGACTAACTAACTACACCTAACTATTAACTATACCTGACTATCTAACTACACCTAACTATTAATTATACCTGACTATCTAACTACACCTAACTAGTTAACTATACCTGACTATCTAACTACACCTAACTAGTTAACTATACCTGACTATCTAACTACACCTAACTATTAACTATACCTGACTAACTAACTACACCTAACTATTAATTATACCTGACTAACTAACTACACCTAACTAGTTAACTATACCTGACTATCTAACTACACCTAACTATTAATTATACCTGACTATCTAACTACACCTAACTAGTTAATTATACCTGACTATCTAACTACACCTAACTAGTTAACGATACCTGACTATCTAACTACACCTAACTATTAACTATACCTGACTATCTAACTACACCTAACTATTTAACTATACCTGACTATCTAACTACACCTAACTATTAACTATACCTGACTATCTAACTACACCTAACTAGTTAACTATACCTGACTAACTACACCTAACTATTAATTATACCTGACTAACTACACCTAACTAGTTAACTATACCTGACTATCTAACTACTCCTAACTAGTTAACTATACCTGACTATCTAACTACTCCTAACTAGTTAACTATACCTGACTATCTAACTACTCCTAACTAGTTAACTATACCTGACTATCTAACTACTCCTAACTAGTTAACTATGCCTAAAAATGCAGTAAAATGTAAATTCCTCAGCACCATGTCTCGTGGTTTTGGTTTGTTTTAATTTAAGCTGTGTTGTGTGTTTCTAACTTAGTCTTTAACTGGTGGATTTAGTGACTTAGACTCAGGTTAGTTTTACAGTCTGTCAGCTGTAACTAAGACGGAGGCGACAGCCCTCGTTTGTGTGTCACGTTTAGACCTGCTGAGCATTGAAATCATAAAGCCTCTAGAGTCTTGGCCCACATGTGTAACATGATGCTACTAATGGTAATGGACACAATGGATGTCTCATAATCTTTATAATTTAGCTGTCAAGTCACTGTGGTGAGATAAAAAAAAAAGCATGAACTGAATCCCGTTAAGCTTCAGTCACTGCAACAGTCGCTGCATTGTGCAGAATATGTCCTGTTTGGTCTGACGTTATCAGACTGGTACAGTCACATGGTGACACAACGTGAGGAGCCAAAGCTATTTAGAAAAACACTTTTAAACCCCTGAGACCCACAGTAGACCTGTTTTAGTCTTCTTTAGGGGGTCCGGGGGTCTTTAGGGGGAGACAGCAGGTCAACAGTAGATGTCTCATAGAAGTGGTGAACATCATCTGAAAGCTGGAAACCTGGAGATTATTTATGAGATGCTGCTCAGCTCTGAGAGTCAAATTGTTCTGGTCATAAAGCCGAAATAAACACGAATCAAACTATTAATTATTTAAAATAAACTGTATAAGGGTTTAGAACATAGTGATAGAGAAGAAAATAGAGAGCTAGATTTAGCTAGCTAAATTTAAACCATTTCTTACCACTGGACACAATTGAATTGATCAAAATGATCAATAATCCTCCAGAATACCACATTAAGACACCAAGACCTTGAGGAACACCACAGAAGAAGACCTGCTGGGATTTGGGATCAAAAACTTTTGACATTTGGAGATTTCTGCATTTTCACTGATTGGATGTTGATCACTAGTGTTGTGTAAAAGTCTCAGAAACCCCCTGATAGTCAGAGTAGCTAGTAGTAGTAGTAGTAGTAGTAGTAGTAGTAGTAGTAGTAGTCAGAGTCGCTAGGAAAGACCCCATCCTCTGTAGTAGTAGTAGTAGTAGTAGTAGTAGTAGTAGTCAGTGTAGCTAGGAAAGACCCCATCCTCTGTAGTAGTAGTAGTAGTAGTAGTGTTTAGTCAGTGTCGCTAGGAAAGACCCCATCCTCTGTAGTAGTAGTAGTAGTAGTAGTAGTAGTAGTAGTAGTCAGTGTAGCTAGGAAAGACCCCATCCTCTGTAGTAGTAGTAGTAGTAGTAGTAGTAGTAGTAGTCAGTGTAGCTAGGAAAGACCCCATCCTCTGTAGTAGTAGTAGTAGTAGTAGTAGTAGTAGTAGTCAGTGTAGCTAGGAAAGACCCCATCCTCTGTAGTAGTAGTAGTAGTAGTAGTAGTAGTAGTAGTAGTCAGTGTAGCTAGGAAAGACCCCATCCTCTGTAGTAGTAGTAGTAGTAGTAGTAGTCAGTGTAGCTAGGAAAGACCCCATCCTCTGTAGTAGTAGTAGTAGTAGTAGTAGTAGTCTGTGTAGCTAGGAAAGACCCCATCCTCTGAATGCTCTAGGTCTCTAGTTACCAGGATGTAGTAGTAGTAGTAGTAGTAGTAGTAGGTGGTGCTGGGCCCCTCCCTTTCTGGTTCCGTAGTAGTCAGAGTAGTCTAGGAAAGTAGTCTCTCATCCTCTGAATTCTCTAGGTCTCTAGTTACCAGGATGTAGTAGTAGTAGTAGTAGTAGTAGTAGTCAGTGGTAGCTAGGAAAGACCCCATCCTCTGTGTAGTAGTAGTAGTAGTAGTAGTAGTAGTAGTCAGAGTAGCTAGGAAAGACCCCATCCTCTGTAGTAGTAGTAGTAGTAGTAGTAGTCAGAGTAGTAGGAAAGCCTTGGGTGTGTGTGTGTGTGTGTAGAGTGGTGGAAAGCCATGGGGTGTGTGTGTGTAGAGGCTAGGAAAGCCCATTGGTAGTGTGTGTGTGTGTGTGTGTGAGGGCTGGAAAGACCCCTGGTGGGTGGGTGAGAGGGGAAAGCGGTGTGTGTGTGTGTGTGTAGTGTGGGAAAGACACATCCTGATGCTTGGTTGAGAATGGTAGTAGTAGTAGTAGTAGTAGTGTATAGTAGGAGTAGGAAGCTCTGGTAGTGTGTGTGTGTGTGTGTGTAGGTGTAGGAAAGCTGTGTGTGTGTGTGTGTGTAGAGTAGTAGGAAAGTTGGTGTGTGTGTGTGTGTGTGTGTGTGTGGAAGCCCCTCCCTGGTGTGTGTGTGTGTGAGGTGTGGAAGCTCGGTAGTAGTGTGTGTGTGTGTAGTGTGTAGTGTGTAGGAAAGACTCTGGTAGTAGTAGTAGTAGTAGTAGTAGAGTAGCTAGGAAAGACCCCATCCTCTGTAGTAGTAGTAGTAGTAGTAGTAGTAGTCAGTGTAGCTAGGAAAGACCCCATCTTCTGAATGCTCTAGGTCTCTAGTTACCAGGATGTAGTAGTAGTAGTATTAGTAGTAGTAGAATCAGTATCCTAGAGGTCACCACAGGTCATTTTATACAGTGATCAATGAAATGGCTCCTGTGGGGACTAACATCATCACACATGGATCCAGTTGGACTCACTGGACAGTTTATGGGATTCAACACTGTTAAAGTGGGCATGTCTGTAAAGGGGAGACTGGTGGGGACCCAGAGAACCCATTTACATTCACACATCTGGAGGTCAGAGGTCAAGGGACCCCTTTGAAAATGGACATGACAGTTTTTCCTCACTGAAAATTAGCCCAACTCTGGAGCGTTATTTAGCCCCCTTCCTGACATGCTCGCATGACTTCAGCTTCACTGCAGCCCTGAAACTGAACCTTCTAGAGCTTCTGAAAGACAGTAAAGTCATCAGGATCGCCCCGGCCCAGCGGGCCTCTTAGGGTTACGGCACAAAACCAGAAGTAGTGCCAATGTGGAAGATTAAAGTTTGACTACAGTATGTACCACTAGTGTGAAGTGAGTTTAAGTATTTTGGGGAGATTTTGGTGATGCATCCAGTGGGATACCTCCGGGTCTGATTAACTTGAACACAGGTCTCCTGGTTACAGGTCCAATATCTGATGGACCCATCCACCTCCCCACCCACCATCAGTAGTCTTTCTCTCTTTTTATACTGTCACTAACTTACCGTAGCATTTATATGTGGATGCGTTTACGTTAGAGTCAGCATTAACAGGCTGATGATCTACAGTTAGCATAAGTGAACTTAACTCTACAAAACACAGAAATAAAGTTTAGCGTTATTAAAACCCGGCTTCTTATAAACTAGAATGATCCTTTAAATCTGTCCCATTTATATGTGGATTTACGTTAGAGCAGTATGGGATACGTGGTGTACAAAAGACATGCAGAAATCAAGAGAGGCGAACCTATTGCACAATAAACAGCACATTCACCCAGGAGACTGGTGTTTGTGTCCCATGTGACGCTGAAAGTCAACGCTGACGTGTTTTAATCATGATGGTGTGTTTTTTACTCACTGTAGCCACATAGTTTTGTTAAGTTTTTGGTTTGTTTCAATTTACAGCATTGGGCAATGTGTTTAAAAGTGCAGCCATAATCCTGAGAAAATAGGTTTTCTTTTCAACATAACTGAGAATGCAGTTTAGTTGCATGGGAACATGATTTCTCCTACTGCAGCCTGGTCTCACGGTACGGTGTATAAACAGCACAACATTACACAGACATTCCTGATAATCAGGCTGATTTTACATTTAATTTCACTTCAACCTGTTTAAACAAATCAGAAATGTGGGTGGTGATTCAGAGGTTTGGAACCGGGCTGGAAACATCACTATTTTGATTAAATGACAAATAAATCACACTTGACTTCTGGCATTTGGCTTTCATGCTGAAAAGGAATTGCTCATTCGTTGTTACCCAGCACTCTCTATGCATCGTCCCAGGACAGGAGCAAGTAAAACTTGTTTGAGGAACCTAGAAAACATGCTGACACAAAGATGAACCTGCAGTCTCCGACCACTCGGGTCAACCGACACCGAGCTGCAGGACGTTTGTGAAGAAACAAAATTCTGATTATGATTGGTATTTATTTAACTTTGTGGCTGTTTGTATGTTAATTTGCCATAAACTTTGTTGCTAATGACTCACTGTTTATGCCTAAACTATATTCTGATAGTGATAACCAATCCTGACCCTCCATCTATCTGCAACTGCTTATCCCGTTGGGGGTTGCAGAGGGGCTGGAGCTGATCCCAGCTGGCATTGGGCGAAGGCGGGGTTCACCCTGGACAGATCACCAGTCCATCGCAGGGCTCATAGAGACAGACAAGATATAGACAGACAACCATTCACAACTACAGGACATTTACCGTCATCAATTAACCTGCATGTCTTTGGACTGTGGGAGGAAATCGGAGAACCCGGAGAAAACCCACGCTAACACGGGGAGAACATGCAAGCCGAATTCGAACCTACAACCCTCTTACTGTGAGTTGTCTATTTCTCACTTAAAATGATTTCAGACGTAGATTTTGGTGGATTGTTTTGAATAACAGAATGTTTACGAGCAGGCCTCTGTGTTGTCTCGTCTTTGAAAAGCAGGGACCAATCAGGTGCTTTCAATAACAAGGCACATCACTGGTTGAATGGCCAGTTGAGTGGACCAGTGTCCCTGAGTGTCCTCGCCTGATGGATACGTAATGCCGGATTTGAATTATAAACATGACCGCTGACTATTAATGGAATAATTTCATCACTAAATCATAGACTGACTGTACACAGTCCAGACATATACTGGGTTTTGACCCAGTCTTGTTATTGCTGTTTGCTATTGGTCGATCACCTGCCTACTTTTGCCTTTTGATGCGTTTCCATCTTACATTGTCTGTGATATTTAATTTAAAAACACATGAAGTTCATGGTGGTGCTGGAGGAGAAGTCAGATCACCAAAATGCTTCATCACATGAGAACAATAAATGTCTGTGCCGACGGACCGACGCTGCCGTCCATAGATCGGCCAGCGTGGCTCAAAATATTGATCGGGTTCCACTTTTACGTAGATGACACGTAGATTTTCTAATCTAAAATACGTCTTAAAATGGTTTCATGACATCCACAAGTAAGTGTCTCAGAATTTAGTTTGACCAAATAGTGATAAGATAGAAATATGAATAAAAGGTCAGTTGGTGTAAATATTTTATTCTCAAGTTAAATTGTAGCCTACACGGCCTCTTCTGTAACTCATTTAAAACTTCAACAAACAAACAAGGCCACATCTCACTGATCCTGACTTGGCCACCCATTGCTTTTCAGACTGGTTACAAAACCTCATGGTTTTGCCTCAGGCCTCAGGTTATGTATGTAGGTCATGTTCCCTCTGAGATCCTCAGATTCTTCTAATTCCAGGCTCTAGACTGAGTATGTTCACATGAAGCCTCTTTATTTAGAGGTGCATCTTTTCTTTCCTTTTCAGCCCAACACTGTGTGTAATTTAAAACGCTGCTGGGAAAACTGCACTTTTACTAAAAGGTCTTCTTGTTGCCATAAACCTTTTCTGTGATCAGCACACAGAGTTGTAGTCTTTAGCCTGCATTCACACATGATCCAGGCATGATATTCATTTATCATGTTGATGTTGTCAGATGGCGTCGCGATTAGAAAATAAAAGTTTGTTCAGCTGGCTTCGTCTGTCTCGAAGAGGAAGAGGTTTAACTGTCCTATTGTTCAGGTGTTTCTCTGTGGACAAAGGTCTCTACAAGAACGCCAGCATGGACAGCGTTTAGAAAATACACTGAAATAGACATTACACAGATGTTACACGTGTCACAAGTACACAATTTATCCCTGTGGCAGTCGCCTATTCTCTGGTGCTTGCTGCCGTTTACCTTTTCTTAAATCTTTTCTTTTGGTTGATTTACTGAGTAACTGGAGGCCATGGTTCTCAGCGGGTAACCGATGGACTGTCTACTCTGGGTAGAGAATCAGTCTTTACCCAAGGTGAAGGAGTTGAAGTACCTCAGGGTCTTGTTCTTGTTGAATGAGGGGATGATGGAGCGTGAGATTGACCGCAGAATCAGAGCAGCGGGGGCGATATTGCAATTGCTTTACCGCACCGTTGTAACGAAGACACAGCCGAGCCGGAAGGCAAAGCTCTGGATCTACTGGTCAGTCTTCATTCCTGCTCTCACCTATGGTCATGAGGGCTGGGTCAGGACCCAAAGAACTAGACTGCAGGTACTGGGTTTTCTCAGGAGGGTGGCTGGCGTCCCTCTTAGGGTGAGAAGATCAGCCATCCGTGAGGGACTCAGTGTTCAGCTGTTGCTCCTTTGGGTTGAAAAGAGCCAGTTGAGGTTGTTCAGGCATCTGGTAAGGAGACCCCCTGGGTGCCTCTCTAGGGAGGTGTTCCAGGTACGACCAGCTGGGAGGAGACCCTGGGGAAGACCCAGGACTAGGTGGAGAGATTATATCTCCAGGTCTGGTCTGGGAACACCTCGGGATCCCCCAGTCAGAGCTGGTTAATGTGGCCAGGAAAGTGAAGGTTTGGGGTCCCCTGATGAAGCTGTTGACCCCGCGACCCGACTCTGGAAAAGACGTTGATGATGAGTGAGAGTGTGGAGGGTTATTCAGCTCACCTGCTGTTCAGAATGGGGGGACTGATGACTCCTAAATGATTCCCCTCTTGGCCAATCAGGGTGTGACGACGCCCTTTCTGTAGGAGGTGGGAAACTGCACACCCAGAGTCATTCTGATCCCTCCTTGACTGACTGGAACATACCGTATATTCTCAGCCAAACCAGAAACTCTGGTCGGTTTAGGCCCCCTTTGAGATTCCTGTGTTCTTTTGTGTTTTGCTGATAGAGTTTTCCCAACCAGGTTGGGAAAACATAAACTAAACATCCTTCAGCCAGGTTACCTGCATCAGGACAGATCAGATGCTATACATGCAAGGATCTTGCTGTCTCATGATAATCCAGCACCTGCAGGTTTTGTTTTGTTATTCTATTCATTTGTTGATTTTCACTGAAACCCCTTAATACCCATTTCTTCTGGTTGATTTCATTTTGGGAAACTTTAAAGGTGGGTAAAAGAAAAAATAGTAAAAACACTAAGTTTCTTCATTTGTTCATGATCAAAGAGACATTTGTTCATTATAATTATTATTATTATTATTATTAGTCTGGTTGAACCAACCCCTGGAGCGTTTACCCTTCGTGGTGCGGTTCGTCTGGGCTGGTGTGAAGGCAGGAATCGCACCCTGGTGTGGACCAAACAACCGTTCACTAATTTGACTTCCAAACTCCAACACCAGTCTCCTGGTTGAAAGTCCTGTCCTGGGTCTAAAACTAGAACTGAAAAGTCAGTGTTCACATTTATGTCTGTAGCTTTTGGCCCAGTTGGACAGCAGTTTGTGAAGTAGTCACCAACTTTAATGTATTGATTTGTGTATATAGACATGAATTTCACTGTTTTCATGATGGTCCGACGCAAGACATCAGTTTGTATGTAATCCAGTAGTTATTTTAACCCAGACCACCATCTTTTCCTAAACCTAGCTGTGTAGTTTGTTACCTAAACCAGACCAAGTTTGTCTTTTCCTAAACCTAAGTAGTTTTCTTACCTAAATCTAAACCTAACAAATTGATATTTTCCTAAACCTGACTAAGTAGTCTTGTTGCCTAAACGTAACCAGTTGATTTTTTTCCTGGACCTAAGTAGTATTGTTGCCTAAACCTAACCAAGTTGATCTTTTCCTAAACCTGACTAAGTAGTTTTGGTCCCTAAACCTCAACAAGTTGATCTTTTCCTTTTCTTAAACCTAAGTAGTTTTGTTGCCTAAACCTAACCAAGTTGATCTGTTTCTAAACCTAAGTGGTTTTGTTTTGAAAAGACTGGAGTGGAAACTGACATGTGTGTCACGTGTTACTGGACATTCGTAGGGAAAAGTCATGCTGAGCGTCACGTAAAAAAAGGGAAATTTGTGTCTATGTACAAGAATCAATCATTATTATGATTTGACACTTTGTAACTGTTTTTAAAAAATGCTGCACAAATCAACTTATTTCTTCTTATTATTATTAATACAGAACATGTTTCTGCATTGTAAATAATCTGATGCAAGTCTCCCTTTCACACAGAAATATAGAAATATGCCTGCTCAAAGATCTTAAAGGCAGAAACAAATACTGTCTTTAATTTAAATACACCAAACCTGGATGTCTCAGTCATATTAATCTGCTGAGCAAGGCACTATGAGTCTGTGTGTGATAATCCCAGCGGTCACCATAATGCTGTTTCAGTTACGTCACCAGCAATCAGTCAGCCTCTCCGCACAAAGACTAAGCATTACATAATCCCATTTATGTAATATTTTAATCCAATTGACAACAAACTCCCCAGACCATATAGGAAGGAGTGAACCAGACCAAGGCCAGACGGGGGGTGGGGGGTGGGGGTTTAATGGGGTCGAGGGTCAAATCCCACGTTAGTGTGAGCAGAGAAACCGGGTCACATGAATTTTAAAGGGAAGATGATTTCACTAGGCAACGTCAGGCGTGGTTAGCCTAGCTTAGCATAAGGACTGGAAGCCGGGGGAGAGGTTAGCGACCAACAGCTCTCTGATTAACATGCTGCATAATGTTTGTTTAATACGCACACAGGCAGAGACAAGCTGTGGTTTTAGAGTTGGAGTTAGACGCTGGACTATTTCTTGTCAGTATTCATCCACCTAATGCTGTTGTCCGGCGTCTCTGGTTGTAATGTGGTTGGCCAGACACAGTCGGTGATGTCTGTACAGGATGGACGGCACCAAATCTGGCAACCCCACAGTGACCTCAGAAAGCTGCACACTCTCATGTTCTTGCACAAAAGTGTAAACTGTAAAGGTTCAAGAGGAAACAAAACATGATCAGCTAAAGGTTTGTGTTTCAGCTCTGTTGTACAATGTGAATAAAGATGTTATTAATTTAATTTAAGTTACTGGGAGAAGAAATAAAAAAGAAATGCATAAATACATAAATTTAAAAATAGATACAAAACAATTTTTTAAAATTTGTGCAGAAATAAATAAAAAAAGTAGTAGTAAAGTACATAATTTAAAAAATAGGTTTCCCTTAAAACATAACTGAGAATGTAGTTTAGCTGCATGGGAACATGATTTTGTAGTTGACAGGGTTGTCAGGATACATCAGACACACAGATGAGCTATTTCTCCTACTGCGACCTGGTCTCATGGTACGGTGAGGGCTGATTTTACATTTAATTTCACTTCAACATGTTTAAACAAATCAGAGATGTGGGTGGTGATTCAGAGGTTTGGAACCGGGCTGGAAACATCATTATTTTGATTAAATGACACATAAATCCCACGTCTGGCATCTGGCTTTCATGCTGAAAAGGAATTGCTCATTCGTTGTTACCCAGCACTCTCTATGCATCGTCCCAGGACAGGAGCAAGTAAAACTTGTTTGAGGGACCTAGAAAACATGCTGACACAAAGATGAACCTGCAGTCTCCGACCACTCGGATCAACCGACACCGAGCTGCAGGACGTTTGTGAGGAAACAAAATGTATTTATGTGGTATTTATTTAACTTTGTGGGTTGTTTGTATGTTAATTTGCCCTAAACGTTGTTGTTACTGACTCACTGTTTATGCCTAAACTATGTAAGTGATAACCAATCCTGACCACTTTGCAAAAATAGTTTACTATTGTTTATCGGGTTCCATTTTTATGCAGATGACACATTGGTTTTTCTAAAATACGTCTAAAAATGGTTTCATGACATCCACAAGTGAGTGTCTCAGAATTTAATTTGATCAAATAGTGATAAGATAGTTTAATAAAAGGTCCAGACACTTGGTGTAACTATTTGTAGCCTACACGGCCTCTTCTGTAGCCACATTTCACTGATCCTGACCTGGCTACCTGTTGCTTTTCAAACTGTTTACAAAACTGGCTAAAGAAATAAGTACATAAATCTAAAAATAAAACTAAATGCAGAACTAAATTAAGGGAAAGTTAAACATAAGAGAAAAGAAATAAGGGAATTAAGAGAAAGAATTAGATAAAGAAGCAAATTAAAACAGAAGTAACAATTTATGTCATTTTATCAATTAATTAATGGCTACATTTATTTTTAGAGTTATTTTTGCTACATTTACCGACATATTTATTCATTTATTTATCAAGTCATTTATTTTTGTTTTTGGTAGGTCCTCTCCTCCTAATGTATGTCTAAGATTCTCATTTTTGCTTGCACGATTTTGTTTTTTATTCATATTTCATGAGCATTATTGGAGGCCAATGACTGTGTGTGTGCATATGACAATAAAGAACTTGGGTTTGAACTTAGAATAAAACTTTATTTATGGCGACAGATCCTGGTTCTCCCGGTGCTCCAGAGTCCTCCCGGAGGTAATAATGTAAATGTTCGATGGCGTCTCTGAACTACGTCATGAGCAGCCGGCTGCAGAGCCACAGTCGTCTCATCCGGCGCTGTTTTCTTTGGGCTGTGTGAAGTCTGAAACCCGGCTGTGTCGGTACCTCACAGTGTCTCTGTCTCGTTCAGATGTTCCCTCTATTCCTGGAAAAAACTACAGAGGAGGAATGCTCTGTGTACTTTTAACCCTTCACAGGCCCTTTTGTCTGGCTCTGAGCTGTTCATCCTCTGCCTGTGATCTCTGCTGGTGGAAGCAGATCCCGGTGACGTCGGCACACACGGACAAAGGAAAACTTCCTGGACGGGATTACGCGGTGACTCACGGGCTGGCGTTCAGTTTCCCAAAGGCATCTTTAGACTCTCGCTGCTCTGCTTTCACATCAAAAGCTGTCTGAAGCATGAGGTCACATTACTGTAGGTGCTGTTTCGGATACATTTCCTCAAATATTTCCACATATCAGGAGGTTCCACAGTGGATGCATGTTTCCATATTTACAATTCATCCACCACAAACGATTAAAAGGCTGCAGCTTTACTTGTGTTACTGTGTTGATATGACAAACATTTAAACTGCTGTTTAATGTGGGAAAGAAAAACAGACCTGATCAAATTTACTGTCTTTTAGAGGCTCTAGCAGGTTCAGTTTTAGTGTAGATCTGGTAACATATGAACCTAGAAAATCTGAGGAATCCACCAGTACCAACCAGGCCATACTAGCTCTCTTGTGAATGAGGTTAAATAACGTTCTAAAGTTGGGCTAAATTTTAGTGAGGAAAAACTGTCATGGTCATGGGGTCCCTTGACCTCCGACCTCCAGATGTGTGGATGTAAATGGGTTCTCTGGGTCCCCACCAGTCTCCCCTTTACAGACATGCCCACTTTATGATAGTCCCAGTCAGTATAAATGTTGTATGTCTCCTCTTCTAAAATGGTGTATCTGAACATTTCTGCGTACTGGGGTCCAAAAACAGTGTTGAATCCCATAAACTGGGTCTCACTGTAAATCTCAATCCCATAAATTGACCTAGACCTACATTATTCAGAGGATGGATGGCTTTCCTACTGTTTTCAACAATATCAGCTCCTGGCATCTACAGCATCATTAACATTTGTATTGTTCTGTTGATATGCTGATTTTCTTCAGTACTACTTAATCCTCTTTGTTCCCTCATTGTTCCCCATGTTGAACCTCGGAGGCTCTATTTTCCAGGTTTTCTTTCTCTTTGAGTCCACGTCAGTGCAACCTTTGGTGTTTGATCTTCTCCCATTTGAATTACATCGTTAGGTCAAAAGGAATATGTCACGTTTGGGCTTAAAATCCGTATGTAAACTAAGTAAAACAGAAATAAAATGACAATGTCATGAGAACACTCATGACAACCGTTGCTAATGCAAAAGGAAACACAGGTGTTGAACACAGTTCTCCTGTTTGAAAGTCCACAATAAGGAACAGAAGAATGTCAGAGTGCCCTCAGAGCGTCGTACACCTTTACGAAAGCAGGAGGTGTAACTTGAAATGGGCAAACGGTGGTACTACAGCTTCTGTGTTCGTCATCGGATCCATAGACATAACTCAGCGGATCCAGAGTCATCTCTCATAGCCATGCTGCTGAACAGGTCTCCAGACTCCTGTAAACAAACCGCTAACGGTAATAACGCTGTGCTGAAGAGTTGCTGTGTAGTTGGTTGAACCAACAATAAATCCAGCTTTGTTCCCCTGCCATGTGCTAAAAAAGATCTAATGGGACTTTATGGCTCCAGGCTGTAGACCATAAAACCATGCTGGTCTTAGCTTATAGATCAAACTGTTGGTTATTTACAGACAACACTTAGTCTAACAGGATTCAATCAGATATGTAGAGATGTCTGGATCAGTAATATCTGACCACTGTGTTGGACGGGGAAGACTGAAGGGACATGGTGGCGATCAACCTTCATTTATTAAGGTATCGCCAACGCTCAGGTTCAGGCAAGGTCGCTAAATAATTATTAGACTTGTGGATAAAACAAACATCTGTATGACAAGAGATGAATGAATATGAACACGCCAAAATTACATGTTTGGTGGCCTTGCGACGTACCCGTATGTGCCAGTCTGATGTATACGATCTCCACAGCTCAGACCTGGAGTTAATGAACTCCTTATTCTGAGAACAAATAAGCTGTTTTGGCATTCTTCTAGTACGCCAGCTTAAAATGAAATGAACTTCCACCACCGCTGATATTTACTCATTATAGCTTTGATCAGCAGAGGTGCAAATTCAGTTGAGTTCAAAGAGTCATAGTCATTGTCTATATAGTTTGTTCACTGTTAAAGAGGTTGCATCCGTTCAAACGCTCTTCAGTATGTCAGTCAGTCAGTGAACGCATCACACACATGACCCAGTTCTGTGAGTCCTCATGTTCAGTTGTACATTCAGTCTGTTCTGAACTGTCACAGTCTCAGTTTAATTACACTCACCTCTACAAGCACCTGGCGTCGCCTCAGGGGAACATAGCAGAACTGATCATTACAAGAGCTCTCAACCTCACCCAGTTCTCCCAGTTCACCTCACACAATCAAACACAACTGACCGAGCCATTAACGAACTAATTAATTAACTGTGTTTTAACCACTGATCAACCTCCAGATCTGAGAAGTGAAGCCAATGAAGCTCCTTAAACATGCAGCCAGCAGGGGGCGACTCCTCTGGTTCTATTGAAGTCTATGAGAAAATGGTGGTTTATTATTATTATTATGGTAAACATGAGTTTATGGTCTCAATCACTGGTTTCTAGTCTATTTCGATACAGCATGATGTTCATTCAGTAAATGATGGTCCCATTTACAGTCAAATAGACCATAAAGCGGGGGATGCTGTAGGGCGGGGCTACCTGGTGACTGACAGGTCGTTACCACGCCTTTGTCACGGTGTGAAGGTTTTGACACTTGATATGAACAACATTCTTTTGGTGAAAGTCTTGACCCACCCATCCACCCCGACCTCCTCCCAATGTGGCGTTCATCAGTTTTATTTTTATCCTCGTTCGCGATTATGTGGATTATATATGAAATGATTTTGTGGAAAAAATCGGATCTTAAAAAAAAAATCTAAAATTACAGTGAGTTTTCATACGTATAGCTGGAAGTGGTGTTTGAGAGTAATTATATCACTACACAATATCCGTTCAATATCTGACACACATGCAGACTAATTTGCCCAACGTGAACATGACTGTAAAAATAATAGTGAAGATTTACACTATTACCATTGCACACAAATACTATTACACTATTCACACAAATAAAAAAAGTTATATATTAATTATTATTTATTGTGATTGTTGTTTTAATAATAATAATAACAATTATTATTATTATTATTATTATTTTATTAATGGGGAAATATATAAAATTTTGTGTATACAATAGTAAAGATTTCACACAAAATTGTTTATTTAAAAATGTATTAAATGTTATATATAAAATCATCATTTATTTATATAATAATAATAATAAGAAGAAGAAGAAGAAGAAGAAGAAGAAGAAGAAGAAGAAGATCATAATTATTTTATGTTTATTTAAATTTATTTTTCAAATTTAGTGTAAATAATAGTGGGCGTTTACACTACTCCTATTGCACACAACCCATTGTGATCCAACTAAACCTTTTGCACCTATGAGGTTCAATCAGTCTCATATTTTGTTTGTAGGCTGATGAAATTAAGTATTATCAGTAACTGGATCAGTAATTAGTTAATTAAAATGTCTGATACATGGACGTGTTGTTGTTTTGGACATCTTGTTCGTCTCCTACATGGAGGTAAAAATGTCTAAACTGTATGTGAGAGCAGCTGAACATTACCAGGGCAACGTGCCATCAGTGCATTCAGTAAAATTTAATGTCACATCTGCATCTTATATAAGTATACAGCCACGTCATGTCTGTACATATTTCTCTTTTATTTCTCCCAGAGGCCCAGCTGCCTCACTGATATCTGCTGTTTCTCACACTGGTTCCATTGTTTCACGTTGCGTCCACGTCCATATTTTTAGCCACGCTAGCTGATCTGTGCACGGCAGCCTCGGTCCATCGGCACAGACATTTATTCTTCTCACATGATGAAGCAGTGATCCTCTAACTTCTCCTCCAGCACCACCATGATGTGTGTTGTTTAAATTAAATATCACAGACAATGTAAGATGGACACGCACACTGAACAGTCAGTCCGTGAATTTGTGGCTAAATTGTTCCACTAATAGTCAGTGGTCATGCCTGTAATGTTAAATCTGGTGCTACGTGTCCACCAGGCGAGGACACTAGAGGACGCTGCTCCACTCAACTGGCCGTTGAAGCGCTGACACACCCTGTTGTTGAATGCACCTGATTGGTCCCTGCTTTTCAAACAGGAAACAACATGACGACCTGTTCGTAAATGCTGTTATTCAAAGGGTTAGGGTTAAGGTTAGGGTCAGGGTTAGGATTAACCCTAACCTTAACCCTAACCCTTTGAATAACAATTCAACAAAACTGACATCTTTTAAGTGAAAAATAGACAACTGCTGCACTGTCGCCTCACAGCAAGAAGGTTGCAGGTTTGAATCCGGAAGAATTAGAATTAGATCCTCGAGTTTCACGGCTTGGTCCAAGTTTCGTGAGCCGAACGCATCGAGCTGGATGGGTTCATTTGCATAATGGGCTGTAAAGTATTAGAAAAAATTGTAAAATACCCTAAATAATATCAGTAAAATATTCAAAAATATTAAAATATCCTTAAAACATACAATAAAATATTAATAAATTATTAAATGCAACATTAAAGAATCACATATATATATATATATAATATATATATATATATATCTATCTATATACATAGCTGTATACATATATATATATATATATATATATATATATATATATATATATATATATATATATATATATATATATATATATATATATATACATAATCAACCTTTATTAGTCCCACTAGGGGAAATTCAATTTTTACACTCTGTTGTAACTTATACACAGTACATGCATCAAATGGAGAGATGTCAGAGTGAGGGGGCTGCTCCTGACAAGCGCCCCGAGCAGTTGGGGGTTTGGTGCCTTGCTCAGGGGCACCTCTACAGCTAACAGTTCACACTCTTGGTTCTTGGTCCATGCCATATATATATATATATATATATATATATATATATATATATATATATATATATATATATATTTACGATTTATTTTATAATGTATATATATGCATGTACCATGTATAAGTTAAACAGAGTGTAAATTGAATTTCCCCATTGTGGGACTAATAAAGGTAGATCTTCTTCTTCTTCTTCTTCTTCAATTATAAAATAAATCGGAAACTGTATTTACTGACTGTTTGTGAAATATGTCCGCACTTGTTCTGCCTCCGGGTCTTTGTTACCGAACAGGAGCTCTCGGCTATTTCCGTCGGTTACGTCATCCTCGTGTCTGCTCGCCGATCATAGACGATCTTTGTTCTCGTGACGACATCCCGGGTGTAGGAGGGCGGGGTGTGTGTGTGCCGGGAGCAGAGCTGGCTGCTGATTGGTCGGCGGGCCGCACACGCTGTAGCGGTATATAATCCGTGACTGTGGGGCTCCGAGCAGCAGCTGCACGGTTGTGTCGCACATGTAACGGAAGAAACCGAATAAAGCGCGAGAAAACCGGGGGAAACGGAGCCGCGTGAGCTGTGGCATGAGAGACTGAAGAAGAGGAAGACGAGGAGGAGGAGAAAAGCGACTCATTTCTTCTTCGTGTGTTCCCGAAGCCGCTGCAGGAGGACCCGCATCACCAGGAAATATCGGTGAGTTGTCCTTCGGGTCAGAGCAGGCGGCGCGTGCGTGAAGCGCCGGTTACGCACGAGTCGGTCTTGTGTTATTAAGCTTCATTTATGCAATAAATGTGCGTTCACGGTGCGTTCAGCGCTGCGTGTCCGCAGCTCAGTGTCTGGCGTGATGGTGTGAGTCATGCAACTCACCGGAGGGTGGGCGGGTGGGCTCATACCGCTAGGGTTAGTGTTAGGTTCAGGGGTTAGGTTTAGAGTTAGGGTTAGGTTTAGAGTTAGGGGTTAGGTTTAGAGTTAGGGCTAGGTTTAGGGTTAGGGGTTAGGTTTAGAGTTAGGGTTAGGGTTAGGTTTAGGGTTAGGGGTTAGGTTTAGAGTTAGGGCTAGGGGTTAGCGTTAGGTTTAGGGGTTAGGTTTAGAGTTAGGGGTTAGGTTTAGAGTTAGGGCTAGGGGTTAGCGTTAGGTTTAGGGGTTAGGTTTAGAGTTAGGGTTAGGTTTAGGGTTAGGGGTTAGGTTTAGAGTTAGGGTTAGGTTTAGGGTTAGGGGTTAGGTTTAGAGTTAGGGCTAGGGGTTAGCGTTAGGTTTAGGGGTTAGGTTTAGAGTTAGGGGTTAGGTTTAGAGTTAGGGCTAGGGGTTAGCGTTAGGTTTAGGGGTTAGGTTTAGAGTTAGGGTTAGGTTTAGGGTTAGGGGTTAGGTTTAGAGTTAGGGGTTAGGTTTAGAGTTAGGGCTAGGGGTTAGCGTTAGGTTTAGGGGTTAGGTTTAGAGTTAGGGGTTAGGTTTAGAGTTAGGGCTAGGGGTTAGCGTTAGGTTCAGGGGTTAGGTTTAGAGTTAGGGTTAGGTTTAGAGTTAGGGCTAGGGGTTAGGTTTAGAGTTAGGGTTAGGTTTAGAGTTAGGGTTAGAGTTAGGGTTAGGTTTAGAGTTAGGGCTAGGGGTTAGCGTTAGGTTTAGGGGTTAGTGTTAGGTTTAGGGTTAGGGGTTAGTGTTAGGTTTAGGGGTTAGTGTTAGGGTTAGGGGTTAGGTTTAGAGTTAGGGTTAGGGGTTAGTGTTAGGTTTAGGGGTTAGTGTTAGGGTTAGAGTTAGGTTTAGAGTTAGGGGTTAGTGTTAGGTTTAGGGGTTAGTGTTAGGTTTAGGGGTTAGGGTTAGAGTTAGGTTTAGAGTTAGGGGTTAGTGTTAGGTTTAGGGGTTAGTGTTAGGTTTAGGGTTAGGGGTTAGTGCATTCAAAGCAGGACCCTATTATTGATATTATTTTATATAATTGTTATTTGACTGAAGTGTTTATATGTGTATATATATATATATATATATATATTTATATATATATATATATATATTATAATGTTGCAGCTGGTGAGGATTAAGTTCATTTTAATTTTTTGAGGGATATTTTACGATTTTTTTTTAAAGTTTGTTAAAATTTCAAGGATATATTTGGATATTTAACAGATTTTTAATCCAATACTTTACTAACATCTGCTGTTATTTGTCATGTATATATATATATATATATATATATATATATATATATATATATATATATATATAAATGTGAAAAAAAAATGAATCACTTTAATGTTGTGGCTGTAAAGGTGTGACTCATGTTAATGAGGTTATGTGTTGTTGGGTAGTTATGTATCATAGTTTATGTATATTTGTTTTTTTTACAAACAGAAGTGACACCAGAGGGTGGAGCTACGTTTTCAGGCTTTATAATTAATGTTGATGGAGTGAAAACACACTGTAAAGGGTTAAAGTTGTAAGACCAAGACATGGATAACTCCCAGGCTTGTCAGTCACCAGGTAGCCCCGCCCTAAAGCATCCCCTACTTTATGGTCTATCTGACTCTAAATGGGACCATCATTTACTGAATGAACATCCTGCTGTACTGAAGAAGACTTGAAACTAGTGACTGAGACCATAAACGGATGTTGTCAATGTTTACTGAGGTAATCAATCAGAGAGAAGTCAGCTCCTTTTCTACAGACCTCTGTACAACCAGAGGAGTCGCCCCCTGCTGTTTGACTTCACTCGTCAGATCACTGTGATGAAGCAGCACCACGTCCTCTGAGCTGCGAGCAGTCCGGCGTCATGTTCCACCTCAGATCCCTTTATTTGGAGGTATTTTAAGGTTTAAACGTACTGTCCCTTTAATCACATTGTGACTCCTCACATTTATCTGATTGTGCAAAACCCCCAAATATTAACTTTACAATCATATCAGACAAACATGAGAGTGAAGTTTTAAAATGTCAAATATTTAATTTGCTAAGTGACTAATCTGTTCAGTACTAGTATGTTTAATGCTTGACTAGCGTTGTAGGACAGCTATTACTGCGTCCACAGGGCAGGTAGTTAAAATCTCATTAGCCGTCTGGCCACCGCAGATGGCCGATGGGCCGACCCGCCGCAGGCTGACTTCAGGTCAGTACAGGTGCCATATGGTCAACAGGGGCGGTGTGTGAAATGAAAGAGGTGTCGGTGTATTAAAATAACAGCAGCAGCTGGATAAGACTTTGGGCTTTGCTATATTTGCAGCAGAGGAATACGACTCCGGTGACGAGGGCTGGATCTTCCTCTTCAGTGGTTTGAAAACGTTCAGGATAAAACAGCGATGTGGTCGGAGGCAACAAAATGAGGGATGCTCACCATCTGTCTCGCTTTTTGCTATTTTTGTGAACCGCTCGTCTGCATCAAAGCATCACATAAAAGAGGACCGGATGGTGCCGACGCACTAAGATGTCGTCTAAGTGTGGCCCAAACTAACAGATGTTAACAGATGTGTACAATGTGACAGAGCCACATGCTGGGTTGAACCACATTTGTTCCTGTAGAGATTGTTGCTGGGGACCAAACAAATACTGTCAGATTAAGCTCTATTTATCACTACAGGAAACATGCTGTTATTCTGATTGATCAGCATTGATTCTACTGAAAATCACTTTAAACAGCAGATTCTATACATTATATACATTATATACAGGAGTCTATGAACCGTACAGGACTGACTGGTTAGGGTAGGAATGTTTCCATTAACTGAACTTAACATTTAACTTAACATTAACACTTACATTTAACATTTAACTTAATATTCACACTTACATTTAACTCAACATTAACACTTATATTTAACTCAACATTAACACTTACATTTAACTTAACATTAAGACATACTGCACATACATTTGCATAAAGCAGCACCGTTGTCCACTCCCGTGTTGATAAGAGGATTAAATACTTGACAAATCTCCCTTTAAGGTTCATTTTGAAGAGATATAAATTATTTGCATTAAAATAACTGACAGCCCTACTTTTTAAATGTCTTCAAGACATACAACATGTTTTCTACCAAATCATTTTATTAATTTAAGTAAAGAAAATGTTGTGTGATGACTTTGAGTCTAGCATCGTAAAGGTCACACTGATTATTTAAATTCTCCTGCGATTGATGTCCTGACTTGGCGGTTTTGGTTTGTGGATTGGGCTCTTAGTTGTTATCTGCTGATGGTGTCATTACGTTTCCGCTTTAAAACACAGCTTGCATCATCATCAGAGGAAGTAACGTGTGATTGACTGGCACATAACTTACTTACATAACTGCTCACAAGTGCTGTGTCATTGCGGGCTCAGGTGTGTTATTATTAATAAGTCATGCGATGCACCAGTTGAGTGAGTGTGGTTTATTTTGGAGCTTTTTTTGGTGCTTTGTGCAAAAACCAACAGTGTTTGTTTTTAAAAGCACTTTGGATCATCGTACCTGGGCAGGTGATGCTGTCGGGCATCCCGTTTGTTACTCAGAGGTAACACAGTTATTAATTATTATTAATAGACCCAGAAAACAGTGGGCTCCACTGACGTTGATGGCTGCGGCTCTGTGCTGTAAATCAGACGCTGATCGGCTTATTGGCGCCGTTTTCTGCCAAAAAATGAAGGAAGACCACTTATCCGGTCCGATCAGCTCCACAAAGAAACTGGACCAGTAGGGCTGCACGTAGTCATGCACAGACAGTGTGTGTGTGTGTGTGTGTGTGTGTGTGTGTGTGTGTCCAGTAAACCCATTGGCTATGCACACTCTCTGGTCTGGGCTTGCAGCCAGCCTCTGCACTGCCCTTATGTAACCCTCTTTATCTCCCTCCATACTTCCCTCTCCCTCATTCTGGTTCATTCGGTTCCCTCCTCCTCCTCCTTCCACTCGTTTTACTCACTTCACGTTTTGCTGTCTGTGTAAGCATGACTCTGCAGATTGTTGAACGCTACACGCCGCCTGTCCCTCTGCAAGGCAACTGTACCTGAGCGAGATCTCAGCTAACATCATGGTTAATACATCATTTTTCACTCTTAAACCCGTCAGTGTTTTAACCCCTCAGACACTCCCTACTACTAAGCTGGTGTTTTAACTGGGCTGTTTATTAATTAAAATATTTAATCACAATTAACCACATGATTGTCCATAGTTAATCGTGATTGCATATTTTTTATTTGTTCAAAATGTATCTTGAAGCTTTGTCAAGTATTTAATCCTCTTATCAACACGGGAGTGGACAACTGTGCTGCTTTATGCAAATGAACATATGTATATACTGTATTTATTATTGTAAATCAGTGGATCACTTCATGAAGAAGAAGATTTTCTGAAGGACAAAAGTAGTTTATTGTTGTGTCTCCGTGGTTACACACACACACACACACACACACACACACACACACACACACACACACACACACATTGCTTTTAAGTGTGTGTGGAGCCGCCATATCTGAGTGTCTTTGTTTGAACGAGGTCTTGTTTCTATGTTAAACTTATGAGGTCAGACATGGTGTGTGTGTGTGTGTGTGTGTGTGTGTGTGTGTGTGTGTGTCAGAGGTCAGTGGAAATATACTGACTGACCACTGTGTGACTGCTGACTGGCAATGATTAACTAATTCACCATTACTCTACTTTCTGTCGTAGATAAAAGTGATGATGAGGGAAATTATCTTGATGTTACAGGAATAATAATAATAATGATAATAATAATAATAATAATAATAAATAATAATAATGTCTTTGTCTCTTCAGAGAAAATGGATCTTCATGATAAAGAAATTATCCCTGGAGAGGTTTTGCCTGTGGTGATCATTGGTAACACACACACACACACACACACACACACACACACACACACACACACACACACACACACACACAGTAATTATGAAACAGGATAACTGCTTTTTCCCAATTTCCTACTGGTTTTAAAGGGTCCATCTGTGGTCTTTTCCCATTTTTTCCAGATTGAAACACCCACTTAGCCGTTAGCAGAAAGCAGTGACGTAGGTTAGCGCAGTAAGCTAATCAGTAAGGTTATTAACACTAACACTAGCACTAGCTGAGTCAATGTTAGCTGTGCTAAGGTAACTAAAAGGGTTAGTTTGGATCTTTTGAAGTGGGGTTGAACGTATCCGCCTCTGCTCTGAGAGGTGAAATTGCTGGTTTTATGAATGGAGTCTGGTGGCTTTGAAGAGAGCGATATAACGGCTTCAGTTCCCCGTCAGAAAGGGCTGTCTGACGGAGCGGTGCGGTATCTGTATTTGTAACAGCGTCATCATGCAGAAACATTCAGAAAAGTTAATTCTGTGAAAAACGTTAAAAATGCCAAAAAAAGATGTGGCGGCTGCTCTGCTGCGTGCCCACTGGCCAAAGAAACTCGGTTTGTCATGGTCGGCCATGGTTTTTGTTTACGTTTGGCGTCGTGCGCCTGGAACGCTTGAAGGTCGGGATTTGGAGATTTTAACTGGGAAACTTCCAGCCAGTTGTCTGGACTGCTGCAGCACTCAGCTGGTAACCATAAAGTAAACGTTAAAGCTCACGTGCTGGTCTCGGTGGTGGGTCAACCCTCTAAGTGCAACTGTGATGCAAGAAAAGAGTTGAGAGTTACAGACAAATATTTCTTTTTTATATTTCTTATCTTACAAATGAGAGCAAATGTTGTAGAAGGAGTGATAGAGTAGTGATCATGTTTTAAAACGAAAGTAAAACCAAAGAGGTGAACAGCTGCTAGATGGCTCTGCAGTAGCGCTGCTGCCATAATGAGTCCATGGATGTTTAAAGAGACGTCTGTAAATCAGAGGATTTAGATCAGCTTCCCAGTAAGACACTGGAATATCCCCATTTAAATCCTGACGTCCTGAAAGCAGTAAAACTCTCTACCAGCTGAGTCCAGAGTTATTTTCCTCCATATTGCTCATCAGACCCTCAGACTGCTCCTCCCTGCAGCTCATATCACATATCTGCATCTACCAGCTTCCTGCTAGCTGGATGAGGCTGGAATTATGGATCTATTGGCTGTAATCGATCACTGTTATTATCTAATAATCCACCCATGGGCCAGTAGCTAGCAGTGCTAGTAGTAACATCAACAGGATTTAATGGAGTTGGAGCTATTTACTAACAGCACAGGACACAACCTCTACATCCGTGGTCTGGACTCTACTGGACCCTCTTCTACATCCATGGTCTGGACTCTACTGGACCCTCTTCTACATCCATGTTGTAAGAAAGTGGTGGGAAGCAGATTCACACAGCGGTTGCTCATAATTGCTAAATACTAGAAAGCCTGAGAAAGAGTTGACATTAGCCACTGCAGGAAGTGGGCGAGGCTGTCCTGCTGGAGGTCAGCGGTTTACCAGAAGAGATGATGAGTGTTATTTTTATCACAGAGTAACTCTATAAACCTGCATATCTTTAAACATTGGCAGGTTTTGTGTGAAAATGAGGTCAGGATTTATTTAGCTGTAAAACACTCGGTGAATGTGAGATGTTCATTAATCAACGTGATCAGGAAAACCAGAGCTTTTACTGCTTTTTATATGACTTCTGTGCATGCTTGGGCATGTCCGTTTGCTGAGTCACTGGCTTGTCGTACAGCTTAATATGTGGCATTCAAACTTGCTGAGTCATTGCTATAGTCCCAGTCCCAGTTTTATGTCATGTAATGGTTATTGTTTTGAATTTCATGTTACAACTGAAAAATGTTGAGAGTTATTGAGTTATTAAATGAATAAAGTTTGACCGTTTTATTTCGCTTAATGCGCCTTATAATCCGGTGTGCCTTATAGTGTGAAAAATACGGCACTACAGGTCTGTAGCAACCAAGTATAACCAACATAAGGAGGACAGAACCTGCCTAAATAAACAAATAAATAAATAAATAAATGACTCGATAAATAAATATGTCATTAAATGTAGCAAAAATAAAACTGAAGGTAAATGTAGTCATTAATTAATTGACAAAAAGTGACATAATTTTTTTCTGTTTTTATTTGAATTTTTATGTATTTGTCTTTGTTGTAATTCCTGTATTTATTTATGTTTCTGTTTAATTCCCCCTCTTATTTACTCATGTATTTATTTTCATTAATTTTTGTATTTATTTTTATTATTTTGTATTCATTCCTTTATTTTTGCATTTATGTTGTATTTATATGTGGAGCCTTCTCAGTTCCATAATGAGGTAGAAATGCATAATTAAATGCATAAAGAAATGTATAAAGAAATGAATGCAGTAATCAATAAGTTGGGGAAATAACTAAGGGATGAAATCCAAATGGACAATTGTGCAGAAATAAATACATTCGTTTAAAAATAAATTTAAAAAAGAGCTAAAATTAAAAAAAAATGTAAAAATAAATGAATAAATACAAAAAATGAATACATTTGCAAATTCATACAAATAAATACACAAATAAATAAAATAGGAAATTAAACGGGAAAGTAAATAATTAATACAAAGAAAAATAATGTATCAATTAATGGCTACATTTATTTTTAATATTGTTTTTGTTACATTTAATGGCACGTTTATTTATTTTTCAACTCATTTATGTATTTATTTATTCATTTATTTTTTTTATTTTGGCAGGATCCATCCCCCATAATAACACAACTAGCCGAGCATTATGTGGTTTAAATGATGTTGATGCTTCTGTACGACAACCTGACCGTCCCACTGAACCCCCCTTGTCTCTGTTTCTCAGGTAACGGCCCGTCGGGGATCTGTCTGTCATACCTGTTGTCAGGTTACACCCCCTACCTGTCACCTGACGCGTCACACCCGAACCCCCTGCTGCAAAGCAAGCTGGGAGAGCAGCCTCACCTGTCGCTGCTGGAGCAGGTAACACATGCACATACTTATAGAGAAATCCAGCAACTGCTTTGAGTGTTCCTGGATCTTCCATTTACTTCCTGTATTCCCTCGGATTCGTCTATACAGTTAAAATAAAGGTGCATCAGTTCACTGAGGAATCATAAAAGTGTACAGTGCCTCACAGTGTCTCTCGTCCTCTCTCCCTCCAGGATCTGGAGTACCTGTGCGAGGGGTTGGAGGGGCGATCGTCCAATCCCGTGGCCGTGCTCTTTGATTCGCTGCTGCTCCCCGACAGTGACTTCGGATTGGACCACACATCTCCGTTGGAATGGCGATACGAGCCGGAGCGCGCCGTCCCTCACCTGGTGCTGGGGAAGGGTCCGCCTGGAGGAGCCTGGCATGTACGTAGCGAACGTACTGATCATCTATGGATTATTGATTATTTACAATTAGTTTTAGTGACTTTAAAACAGCAGAAATGAGGTGATTTTTTTTTTCACGTTCTGTTTAATCTTTACTGAATTTTCTGATTTAAAATGTTTTTTTTATTAATAATAATGGGTGTACTTAGCCTAATATTACAGCACAGTAAAATCTTGAAAATATTGCATTTACTTTGCATACAATTTCCTGACACCTGTTGCCCGACAGGCTCTTTGTCTGTAGCCTTCAACTATGAAAACAAATTTACTTAACAGCATTTATGGTAATATGTGCAAACCAGCATCCCTGGTCAGCTGCTTATTTGCACACACTGACGCTGCAGTGTGCACACGATGCAAGGCGAATGTGACTGCAGCCCAACAGAAGAGCATAACTGAAACTTATGAAACTTGAGAATGCACTGAAAACAATGCAGCAGATGAAAACAGCTGAGTGATTGTAACTGTGTGTGTGCTGTTGCCAGGCTATGGAGGGCTCCATGCTAACTCTGAGCCTGGCTAACTGGATGGAGCTTCCTGGACTCAAACTGAAGGACTGGATGAGAGAGAAACGCAGGTCTGTCCACAGTAAAACACGCATGTGACTCACGTAACCACCATTTATGTGTATTAAAGACACAACAGGGTTAATAAAACGTGACACACATACAGGACTTAAGGTCCTAATAAATTTCCCAGGGTCCTTTTTTCAGAGAGGTTCGTTCTCAGTTTTAAATATTCAAATCAGAAAAAGCCGCTTTATTCCAGTTTTATTCCTTTCCCAGTCCATCATGGAGAAATATTAGAGGATTGTCTGATAGTTTATAATCTGTAAACTTCCAAAACGACTTCCAACACATTTATGAACTAGCTGACGACCCAAACAAAATGCTGTTAGCTAGCTGACAACCTGAACAAAGTTGTTAACTAGCTGGCAATCTGACCAAATGTTGTTAGCTAACTAGAAGAAGAAGAAGAAGAAGATCAACCTTTATTAGTCCCACAGTGGGGAAATTCAATTTACACTCTGTTTAACTCATACATGGTACATGCAGACCTGAAACACACATACATGCATTAATGGAGAGATGTCAGAGTGATGGGGCTGCTCCTGACAAGCGCCCCGAGCAGTTGGGGGTTTGGTGCCTTGCTCAGGGGCACCTCGGCAGTGCCCAAGAGGTAAACTGGCACCTCTCCAGCTACCAGTTCACACTCAGTTTTTGGTCCATGTCGGGACTTGAACCGGTGACCCTCCGGTTCCCAAGCCAACTCCCTACAGACTGAGCTACTGCCGCCCCTCAACTAGCAACCTCTGATAACTGGCAACCTGAACAACATGTTGTTAGTTAGCTGACAACCTGGAGAAAACAGTGCATTAGTTAGCTAGTTAGCTATGAAAGGGAAAAAAGTAATTTATTACAACCCCACAGCCTCTCAGTCTCATGATCAGCTATTACACTAAAAAAATCCTTATCTTAATTCTGAGAACTTGTGTTTAGGCTCATGTTGAAGTCATTTTGGAGCCAAGTATTGTGATAGATTAATAGATAGATTAATGTCCTCTCTCATTACACCACCAGGGTCATGTAGTCAGACAGACTACATAAAGACACGAGTCACAGAGCAAAGTGTTCATTAGTTCAGTGTTACCGGTTCTCTATTTGCTTTTCAAATGACTCCCAGCTGAGCTCCATATGATTTACGTAAAATGCTGTTTCTCATAACAACTGATTTGATAATCAATTGTCCTTCCAGGGAACCTTTCTGCTTCCTGTTCAGCATTCTAGATGTATTATTTTAATAACAGTAGTCCTACAACGTATTATTTTTTGTTATATTAATGTTGTAATTAATAAAACAACATCTCAAAATCCAGTGAATATCTGGTAAAGGGAGGATCAATTTATTTATTTAGTTTATTCATTCTGTCAATAAAACAAAAAACAGAACACCTTATAAAATAAGACATCAGAATGAAGGGAGCAGAAGGAAGAAAATCTTATATATAATCTGCCCCTTCCGACACACAAATCATAGAACAAATAATAATTTGTTTGACAACATATAAAAAAAATAAAACAAAGAGGTAAATAAACAATGAAACTAGAAACAGCTGCAGGCCAACTTCCATCTGATTAGCATCCAGAGCTGACAACTTACAAACATATTTGTTTTCTAAGCATCAACATGTTGGAATAGAATCAAAACAATTTAACACAATTCTCTATATTTTGTTAACATCATATTTTTAACCTTTTTTTAAACACAACAAATGAATCTTTAATTTCTTTCTCCAAATAATTCCATAAACAGAAACACTTTAGTTCTGCACCTTGGTTTTATAAATATTTCAGATCCTTTTAACTCATAATTACTTTGCCTTTTAATAAATCTGTTTTATATATTTTCTGGTAACTTTTGTTTATGAGCTTTATACATTAGCTTTAACACACTATAATCAACTAGATCCTCAAATTTCAATAATTGTAACTTTACAAACAATGGATGTGATGGATCTCTGTACCTACTTATGATTCTTATTGATCTTTTTTGTAAAATGAACACTGGTTTAATGTTTGTTTTATATGTGGTTCCCCAAATTTCTATACAATAGGTCAAATATGGAACAATTAAGGAATTATATAAATAAGATATAACTGTCCTTGTTGTGTTGTATTTACATTTATCTGTTTTTTATTTAAAGGTATTTTCATGTGTATTTCATTCCAGAAATGTTCGAAATGACCGTGCCACGCCAGCAGAGATAGCCTCCTACTACCAGCACTACGTTTCCCAGATGGCCCTGGAGCAGAGCTTTGCCTGTGGAACCACCGTCACCTCGGTAACCAGACAGCCTGGCAACCAGGAGGGGTCGCCGTCCTGCTGGAGAGTGACGGGTCTGCAGCGCAGAGAGGGGGAAGAGCTGGGAGGTGCAGTGAATCAAAACCCTCCTGATTACAGCAGGCTGCTAAAAAATGAGAGAAAATGCCACATATCAACCTTCACTTCCTGTTTCCTCCTCCTCCTAGATGGTTCTGCCCTATCAGAGGAGGTGCCTTTCTCCCTGTTGGCCCACAACGTGGTGCTGGCGACGGGGACCCACGACATCCCGGCGAGGCTCGGCGTGGAGGGCGAGTCCCTGCCCTACGTTTGCCACTCTTTCTGGGAGCTGGAGGCGGCCATCTCCCGCGGCGAGCTCAATCAGGCGTCAGACCCGGTGCTGGTGGTCGGGGCGGGGCTTACTGCGGCCGACGCGGTACTGGCTGCCCACCATCTCAACACGCCCGTCTACCACGCCTTCAGACGCCACGTCACCGACCCCGGCCTCATCTTCAACCAGCTGCCTAAACTGCTCTACCCAGAGTACCACAAGGTGAGGAGAGTCTGACACCTGCAGCTGCTGATGGTTTTCAAAGTTCAGTAACTTCATTAAAACGCAGAAATAACGAAATTTAATGCCTTTAATGGGAAATTGGTAAAGTAGAGCATTGCAGCCTGTATTTTTTCATAATGTGACCTGTCTTTGTACAACTTACAGAAGCGAAGCAGAGTTAACTTTGCTGGCGTTACTTGTTTCACCACGTCATAGTAACATTTGCTCTACTAGCTATAACATCAGCTATTTTTTAATATTTATATTTTTTAATAGTAATATGACCTGTCTTTATAATATTCATAAGAAAGCCACATGCTTAATAAACAACGTAAACAATAAGTTGATTATTCAAATAAGTGACGATCAATTATTGGGCCAGCTGATAATTTGACTAATTATTTTTTTTTTTCTGCTTTGTGGCAACAGAGGCTTGGCTTATTAAGGCGGTCAGCGTTAATTACACACGTTACCTCAAACCCACTCTTTCATATCTTTGGCGTCCAGGTTCACCAGATGATGACTCAGCAGCAGTACCAGCCGAGCCCTCCACCACAGAACCACGCCCAGAACCTCCATGACCCCTCCACTCCTTTCTCCCTCCCTCCCTCCTCCTCCTCTTCATCCCCCTCCTCCTACCCGGGTTACCTGAGCTTCCCACGCTACAGGGTGGTGGCGTTCCGACCCGACAGGAAGTGCATTCTGGAGTCAGACTCTGGCCAGTGCATGGTGGTCCAGATCTCAAAGGCGCTGGTTCTGATCGGCGCCCATCCCAACCTTTCCTTTTTGGCTGACAACGGCCGTCTGCTTGGCCTCAATCCCAAGGAGCCAATCACCTGCCGGAGGAACCCGGTTGAGGTGGACCCATTCACGAACAAGGTGGTGGCGGCAGACGGGCCGGGCCTGTACGCCATGGGGCCGCTAGTCGGCGAGAACTTTGTCAGGTTCCTGAAAGGCGGAGCGCTGGCTATCGCTAGCGACCTCGCCAAGACGCAGAGGGAGGGAGATTTGACCACAGACAGACTGGACCAATGGGTGGACAGACAGGGGACCACACAGACAGAAGCAGGGGTTTGTGTTCTGGATTCATAGCAGGTTTCGTGGCACCGAGCCAACCCAACCATTCTGATCTGATCCGATCCAAGATAATCGATCAGCACAAAACAGGAACTGCTGCAAACAAAGGCCACAGGTTCTCCAGAAATCACAAAGTAGGGAAATCAGACGCGCTGCTTAATCATTTCAGGGTGACGGGTAACAAGTGGGCTCTACGGCTGGACTAGCACTGGTTTGGACGGGTCTGATACCATTTTAGATCTACTGTAGATCTGGTCTGCCACATCTGAACATCCTGAAGAGCAGCTTGAGAAACGCTGAGCTCCGACAGAAACCGGTCAATTGTCCGTTAGTTGGAGTTAGAGCGAGAAATACTGAAGACACTGAAGCGAAGGACGTGATGGTGCGTTTAGGTCCTCGTTAAAAAGCTTGAAATGTTCGTGTTGACCTCACGAGGGTTGTTCTGGACTCCACCGCCATTTTATATGTTGTGATCAGGGTTGGAAATCAACACTAGCCAACAGTCAAATGCTGGTAAAATATGAGTGGCTGCTAGATTTGCTTCACTCACCAGCCATAAAAACAAGTGTGATCTGCTGAGTGGCTGGTGGACAAAAGAGTCAATTTCACACACAGGTTGTGATGTTTCACACCAATACTGAACAGTAGAGGCTCATAAGATAATTGATGATGATCGATGTACGGGGATCTATTGGCAGAAATGGAATATAATACTAATAAGTATGTTTTATTTAGTGTATAATCACCTGAAAATACAAATTATTGTGTTTTCTCACCATTAGATGTCGCCAGATCCTACACACTGTGTACGTTTACAGAAATAAAAATGCATCGTCAGTGCCCTCTGGTGGTCGAAAGATGTAATGCAGACACTCCTTGGTAAAGACCTCATCTGCCACAAAGTTGGCATTTCTTTAAACTGGGGCCGTCACTGTTAAAATGACATATTAATGAAAATTTGTTTAATGCGACTAATTTCTTCAATGCATTAATGCAACTTGTGATTTTTAGTAGTAGTGGACTCAGACTGAAGATACTGGTATCATGAAACTAGAAAACCCGGTGAGTCCATCAGTACCGACCAGGTCAGACTAGCTGGTAGTGAAGGAGCTTTAATAACGCTCCAGACTTGCACTAAATCTCCATCTTCAAAGGGGTCCGTTGACCTCTGACCTCCAGATGTGTGAATGTAAATGGGTTCTCTGGGTCTCCACCAGTCTCCCCTTTACAGACATGCCCACTTTCTGATAGTCCCAGTCAGTCTGGATCAAGTCCTAGTCAAGTCAGCACTCTGACACACTGACAGCTGTTGTTGTCTGTTGGGCTGCAGTTTGCCATGTTCTGATTGGAGCAGATTTTTGATGCTAAAGTCAGAACCTGGGAGGGTTTCTGGACAATATCTGTCATTGATTAGTGTTGGTCATTGATTTCCAATAATAATTCTATGCATACATTTGCATAAAGCAGCATATTTACCCCCTTACATGTTGATAAGAGGATTAAATACTTGACAAATCTCCCTTTAAGGTTCGTTTTGAACAGATAAAAAATGTGATTAATCATGCTGAAATATTTTAATCAACTGACGGCCCTACTTTAAAGATTTTTTCATGATAAACTAAAATCAGCTGATTATTCTGTCTGTAGTTTGACCTTCAACATATGATGGACAACTGATATATTACTTTAAAAGACAGTTGATAATATTCAGGCTCGTACCCTGTAAATATGGCTCGGTCACATGACAGATTTCTAACTTAACGAGGACCGACGCAAACAGGTGGAGGACGTCTACGACGAATAGAAATAAGGATTCAAGAGAAGCAGAATGAAAATATTTAAAGGTAATCCTGCTGAGAGCCTCCGTCACTACAGTAACTTCCTGGTTTCGGTTAACCAATCAGAATCACACGTGTCCTAAACGGCCTCGCTCTTCTTTTAACTGTGTGCGACGGGATGATTGAAGCTAGTGGAAAAGATCTCCAACTCTACACTGTCACAGTTTTCCCACAGATCTTCTGTCTGTACATCATCCTCCATGTATGTTTGTATATTATGGATTCATGACCCTATGGTGCTTTATTTTTCTATGTCGATATGATTCTAGTCAACTGTACCAGCCTGATATCTTTGTAAATCTTTGGTGATTATAAAACTCTTTTATACTTCACAAACTAAACAGAAACATCTGTATTTTTCTATAATTCCTCTCAGTGGAAATGTTATAATGTCAGAATCTGAATATAATATAAAGTTGAATGACTGTCAGATAACCAGCGCTGGTTCTGAAGCCCCATTTCCATCAGTGCAGTATAATTAATGGATGTTATTCCCACATAAATCTACCACATCTGTAAGTGGTTGTAATAACAGGGGAAACCCTCTTCTGTTTTGGTGTTGTGGTGCAAATTATACGTATAGAATACATCTTCTCAGTATACTTTTATCTGCTACTTCATGATGTACTTCTTATTTAAGTATTGAACTTAAAGTTGATGAGATAAGTTGATCATGTATAAAACACAGAGTTCATTATTACTTTCTATTGAATATTAGTCCCAAAGCAAACAAGGATTAATGTTCTTCTTTACGTTGTAAACACATTACAGGATGAGCCAGTAATTCACTTCTCATGTGTTTTATCTTTCATCCTCCGTCTGGCCAAACAGCTCAAATGTAAAAGAACTAAAAATAAACCTAATAATCAAATAATCTTCTTTAAAAAGTTGAGGGCGGCTGTTTATGCATGTTGACGCTAAGATGCTTCCAGAGTTTGTGGCTCAGATGTGTAAAATGCTGAAGCTCTTCCTTAGTTTAAGTAAACTAAGCTAAACTAAGCGTAATGCTACGTGTCCACAGTCGCCTCGCCTCCCAACATCGGTCGCTTGATGTGCTCCCGAATTTCCCTCCGGGATTAATAAAGGTTCATCTTATCTTATCTACCACCAGACATAAGACACCTGATTGGGCGAACTCTCCCTCGCAGGCTGCTGCTCCAAGTCCATTTACCATCTAACCAACATGGCGGCTCGTTTGGAAACTTTCTTCTTGTATTTCATTAAAATAGTTCACTGAAATGTTTGTGAAAACATTTTACGTGAGAAATAATCCATGCGCTCGCTGAGTCTGTCTTTATGTTGGACCGACAACAGTCAGTTTAAGTTTCTGGGGGGACATGACGCTACGTCTCTCGAATCGCACCGCTACACCACCAGAATCCATTTTCTTTCTTTCGGGATCTCAACGTTGGCGAGTACGGCTAATTGTGAAAAAAATACTTTAAAGCAGTTTGTTTTAAACCCAACAGAATAAGCAAAGTGACTGAACCAGGAGGGCAATAGAGTTTTTAATAGTTCTTTTCAAAATCTCTCAGCAGCAGATTGATCCACATTTGGGTCTGTAGTGAGTATCAGTGGCAGCAGAGATACTCACTAATGTGTTTTAATGGATCTATGAGTACCTCCAGGGGTACTGTGGAGTACTGCAGGGTCTTTTTGAAAGTTAAATACAGATTATGTTCAGTTGTATTCAAGTTATCAGCTACTTCATGGCATTTGCTTATAATAAACCAACGTTTTTATATTCAAACTGTAAACTAAAAGTAACAAAAACACTGTGAGAGATTGTGTACTGTTATACTGTCTACTGTACGCGAAACAGCTCGAGCGCAACTGACCTGCTTTAGTTTCATTATTGATTAGTTTGCAGCTCAGTTCTCAATTAATTAATAAATTGTTTGTCTATACAGTAATAACCAGCTGACACCTTCGACCAACAAAACATTGTCAGTTTTAGGGATGTAAGATAATATCAAACCAGTCGAATATCGCAATATTATGTTTTGTGATACGTATGATGAGAGATTTCGAGAATAACTTTACAAGAAAAAAGTCATTTGCTCCTCCACTAAGAGGCAGTTTCCTTCAGGTCCGTCTGCTTCTTTGCTCAGTCTTTTCAAGGTCTGATACTTCTGACAGTTTATACTAAAGTATAACTTCACAAGATGCTTCACGTTCCTCATTTTCACGCTATTTCCCCTTAAGGTAAAATTACTACTTTATAATATTCTAACTTTATTCTCATAGTACTACGACTTTTTCTCTCGTAAACCTGTGACCTTATTCTCTAAATCGTAGTATCGATTCTCGAAACCGTCCAGCTGTCTGCCACCGATTATCCAGTTAGGGGTCTCGGGGGGCTGGAGCCGATCCCAGCTGGCATTGGGTGGAGGCGGGGGGGCTGGAGCCGATCCCAGCTGGTATTGGGTGGAGGTGGGGGGGCTGGAGCCGATCCCAGCTGGCATTGGGTGGAGGCGGGGGGGCTGGAGCCGATCCCAGCTGGTATTGGGTGGAGGCGGGGGGGCTGGAGCTGATCCCAGCTGGTATTGGGTGGAGGCGGGGGGGCTGGAGCCGATCACAGCTGGCATTGGGTGGAGGCGGGGGGGCTGGAGCCGATCCCAGCTGGCATTGGGTGGAGGCGGGGGGGCTGGAGCCGATCCCAGCTGGTATTGGGTGGAGGCGGGGGGGCTGGAGCCGATCCCAGCTGGCATTGGGTGGAGGCGGGGGGGCTGGAGCCGATCCCAGCTGGTATTGGGTGGAGGCGGGGGGGCTGGAGCCGATCCCAGCTGGTATTGGGTGGAGGCGGGGGGGCTGGAGCCGATCCCAGCTGGTATTGGGTGGAGGTGGGGGGGCTGGAGCCGATCCCAGCTGGTATTGGGTGGAGGCGGGGGGGCTGGAGCCGATCCCAGCTGGTATTGGGTGGAGGCGGGTTCACCTGGACGGGTCTCCAGTCCATCACATAGAGACAGACAACCATTCACGCTCCCATTCACACCTATGGGACATTTAGAGTCATCAGTTGACCTGCGTGTCTTCGGACGGTGGGATTGCATAAAGAAGTTGACCTCATATACATATGGTGGCGTGCTTTTTATACTATGATTGTTTTTCTAAAATTATACTTTAAATAATCACATTATTTCACCTTACTTAAAGCATTGCAGTATATTGAAGCGTAACCCCCGTTTCATGATACGTATCGTATCACCAGATTCGTTTATTGTCACAGAGGACTCGAAGAAACAGCCACATGTGAGAAGCTTTAATCAGACAACTAAAGATTATAGATTAAGATAAGACTAGATTATAAACCTTTTGTCAGTTCGTTAAGTGGTTTATGGTTTCAGCTCAGCCTCCGGCCGGTTGGTGTTTTTAATCTGCTGAAGAGAACATCCTTCATATTTATATTTCATATGTGTGTTTATTGGATCCATTTATTGTGTCTGAGTTATATTCAGGAGCCAGCGGTGCCCTAAGATAATTATTCACTGAGGTTTATTGTTTCACTGCACAATGAAAATGCTTTTATTTAACACTTGTTTGTATGAATGGGGTGATTTATGAATGATTTATAATAACTGTCCATCTGTAGCTGTATCTTCATTTGTCTGTGGGTTTCTATTAAAAGGAGGTTTTTCAGATGTTATGTTGTGTTTCTCTTCTGTTGGTGTGTTTGCTTCGTATTATCTTATTAAATTACTATCATAATGTTAAACGTGTACATTATTGTGTGTTTTTATACAAGATGTCTCTGTATTTACAGTAAAACAAAGGCTCCTCCCAGTGAGCTGGGTTAGTCCACAGATAGTCCTTTAGTTTGGATTACCGTGGTGAACAGGAATACCTCTGAGGTCTGTCTTATTGAATATATCTGGGTGTGCTTTCTGAAAAAAAATAATAATGTATGATCTGAAAATAGAAACCATTAAACAGGCACTTTAAGGATCTGAGTGACGGTTCCAGATACCTGCAAATAATCCCATTAAAGGCAGCAATTAACCAATAAGATATTTATTCATGCCAAAGAACGTGTATCGCTAAGAAGTCAAAGCCAGTAGCTGCAACATCGGCGTCCAGCAGCAGAGCTACGCTTCCGCCATTTTGGACTGAAAGTGACCACCGGACGCCAGGAAAACATTCGCCTACAAAGTACAAAAGTAAAACACATTTTTTCTATTGTCATATTCTACCAACATGACCTGTGTTGAACAATAAAATATGTAAATATTGATTATTAGTGTGATTTCTGTGGACTTGAAAAAAAGAGTATTTCCATCTATTCTTTCACTGTATATATACGATACAAGAATGTTCTGGATGGACGGAGACAACTTTCTACAAAAGACACCTAAGATCACCACCGAAATAAATACGTCTGATGTGATGATATATTTTAGTCAAATATGTCTTATTGATAAGACAAACTGGTCAGGAAACAAGCCGGTTTAAAAATTTGGAGTTTTAAGTTTTCATAGTCAGATATTTATTTTATATCATCAATAAATTTAAAATGATAAAAGGAGGGTATTCCTTTAAGGAAAATGAAAAATAAAGTGGACAATCATCCAGACTAAGATAAGCTTGCTAATGTTATGCTAACTGAATACTAACAAGGTGTCGGCTAATGCAGCTGATTACTCGGCTTTCTTGAATTCTCAACTCTGATTGGTCAGTCAGTCTACAGACTGTTATAAAGAAATACCAAACCGTTGCTACGTATAACAGACTACCGCTATGTATAACAGACTGTTATTATGTATAACAGACCTCTGCTATGTATAACAGACAGTTATTATGTATAACAGACCTCTGCTATGTATAACAGACTGTTACTATGTATAACAGACCATTACTATGTATAACAGACTCTTATTATAAAATTTATATATAAAAAAACAATAAAAAAAAAAAAGTTACTATGTATAACAGACTACTGCTATGTATAACAGACCGTTATTATGTATAACAGACCTCTGCTATGTATAACAGACAGTTATTATGTATAACAGACCGTTGCTATGTATAACAGACAGTTATTATGTATAACAGACCTCTGCTATGTATAACAGACTGTTACTATGTATAACAGACCATTACTATGTATAACAGACCTCTGCTATGTATAACAGACTGTTACTATGTATAACAGACCATTACTATGCATAACAGACCGTTACTAAGTATAACAGATCGTGACTATGTATAACAGACCGTTGCTATGTATAACAGATCGTTGCTATGTATAACAGACCGTTACTATGCAGAACAGACCGTTGCTATGTATAACAGACTGTTGCTATGTATAACAGACCGTTACTATGCAGAACAGACCGTTGCTATGTATAACAGACCGTTGCTATGTATAACAGATCGTTGCTATGTATAACAGACCGTTACTATGCAGAACAGACCGTTGCTATGTATAACAGACTGTTAAACCTGCTATGTATAACAGACCGTTACTATGCAGAACAGACCGTTGCTATGTATAACAGACCGTTGCTATGTATAACAGATTGTGACTATGTATAACAGACCGTTGCTATGTATAACAGATCGTTGCTATGTATAACAGACCGTTACTATGCAGAACAGACCGTTGCTATGTATAACAGACTGTTGCTATGTATAACAGACCAATACTATATATAACAGACCATTACTATGTATAACAGACCTCTGCTATGTATAACAGACTGTTACTATGTATAACAGACCAATACTATATATAACAGACCATTACTATGTATAACAGACCTCTGCTATGTATAACAGACTGTTACTATGTATAACAGACCTCTGCTATGTATAACAGACTGTCACTATGTATAACAGACCTCTGCTATGTATAACAGACTGTTACTATGTATAACAGACCGTTGCTATGTATAACAGATCGTTACTATGTATAACAGACTGTTACTATGTATAACAGACTGTTACTATGTATAACAGACCGTTGCTATGTATAGCAGATTGTTGCTATGTATAACAGACCTCTGCTATGTATAACAGACTGTTACTATGTATAACAGACCGTTGCTATGTATAACAGATCGTTGCTATGTATAACAGATCGTTGCTATGTATAACAGACCGTTACTATGCAGAACAGACCGTTGCTATGTATAACAGACTGTTGCTATGTATAACAGACCGTTACTATGCAGAACAGACCGTTGCTATGTATAACAGACCGTTGCTATGTATAACAGACCGTTGCTACGGCCCCAGTTCTGATGTCGGACTCTGATGGACCATTTTTGTGTCACATTATTGATTTCTTAAATAAGCAGCTGTGTACTCGGCAGGGTTGCGAACAAATAGCGTTGAAATAAACCCTCGGCGTTGCATCGCGGCGCCGCTTCAGCCTGTCAGGGTTTATTTCCCGACAGTGACCTGCTGTCTGTACATCATCCCTTCCTTATTTAATCAGTATCTTGTAAAATGAAACTCATAACCTATCTTTGTGTCTGACGGTATATTATACACTATATATACTACATTTAGTCTTGTGAATCTTATTCACTGTGCAGTGTTCAGTTTTCCTTTGACATTTGCAGTAAGCAGCCAGCAGATGGCGCTCAGACCTTTATCCTCCAGAAGTGGCCGCCTTGCTTCCTACATCTGAAACTACTGTAAATGATGTATGTGATGATCTCTGTAGTCTGTACGACCGAATGAAATAGGTTTAAATTGTTTGTTTCGTTGAGTGAACAGTGAGACAGCGACTCTGGAGAGGAGTCGGTCACCTCAGACCTCTGCACCGTCTCTGTTTGTTGTTTCATCAGTTAAAGTCAAACTAAAATGATTAGAAATCTGTACATACTGTATATGTTTGGTGCTGTTTGCTTTGAATTGTTCACTTATTTGGTCAAATTTATTAAAATCATTTTGTTGTTCTCCAAGAGGCCTGAAACACAAGAACAACAGGCTGATTCAATCAGTCCTTCCAGGACTTTGCTGGCTTTCATGGGGTTGTCACAAACAAACATTTTTATACATTCTTATCACTAACAAGCAACATTTTTATGCATTTTACCACTAACAAATACATGTTTATCACTAAAAATATATTTTATACATTTTTTAGCACTATCACATACATTTTTATCACGAACAAATACATTTTTATACACATTTATCACTAACAAATACATGTTAATCACTAACAAACAACATTTTTTATGCATTTTTACCACTAACAAATACAAATTTATCACTAAAAATATATTTTATACATTTTTTAGCACTATCAAATACATATTTATCACTAACAAATACATTTTTATCACTAACAAATCAATTTCTTTATTTTTACTGTCCACCACCATTGAGGATGTTATTATTATTAAATATGATCATTTTTGAAGTACAGCAGAAGAAATTACAACAGCAGCAGAAACATGTTCAGAAAATTAAATGTCCATCCAATGAGATGAGACTTTGAATCAACGTCATGTGTGGTTCGTTACCTCATATGACGTCTGTAACGTCTTTAACAGGCCTGCTGCTGTGACTGAAAGATGAATTCAATTAGACAATAAAGTCAAATCAGATCATGTGATTCCTGTATGAGTCTCTATCAGCGCCTCTCTGGTCACAGGTCAACAAATAAAACTACTTCCTGTACCAAAAATAAGAGTCTGGCTCACCTTTAAACCAATCGTTCATGAAAGAGTCACGGAATTTAATGTATTGATTCATGTACGTAAACAAGAACTACACATTTTTTTCATGATGGTCGAACAAAATCAATTCATATGTAAAATTCATATGTGATCCATGTCATTGTGACCCAGGAAGTATAATGAGCAGCGAACGCTGTGTAGGGAGGAGGTCATGGTGGATGGGTGGGTCAGAAAACACCAGATTTTCGCCAGGAGACCGCCGTTCATGGCCCGTATGAAATCAGAAGTCAGAGTAGATTTATTTCCATACGTCTGGAGTTATTAAGCTCAAACTGCGATCTTTTCCTAAACCTAACTAGGTAGGCTAGTTTTTGTCAGATAACCTCCGTACATCAGTTATGCCATTTTCTGAGTTATTTTAACCCAAACTACTATCTTTTCCTAAACCTAACTAAGTAGGCTAGTTTTATCTTGTAACTTCCGTACTTACGTTATGACACTTCCGGTGATCATTTCACCCAAACTGCGATCTTTTCCTCAACCTAACTAGGTAGGCTAGTTTTTGTCATGTAACTGATGTAATTAAGTTACTCCACTTCCGGTGTTATTTTTACCACAACTACAATCTTTTCCTTACGCTAACTAAGTAGGCTAGTTTTTATCATGTAACTTCCATTGCACCACTTCCGGTGTTATTTTAACCCAAACCGTGATCTTTTCCTAAACCTAAGTAGTGTAGTGTTGCGAAAAATATGTTGAAGAATACAAAAAATAGATAGACAAATAGACTGAATACCTGGACTCCTTCACAAACTGCCATGAGACTGTGTTGCACGAACACAGAGGGAGGGATGATTTTTATTGGTTTAACTTGTCCATGTGTATTGATTGATTATGTCATTGCTGTAACTGCATGTAGTCTAATGACAGACTGGACCAGACCCCAGTTGAAAATGGATCATTTGACGTTCATTATTTATTTTATTGTCATATTATTTTGTGTGGACACTGATGGGTTGGTCTCCATGGAAACCAGCCTGGTGTTTGGTGGAATGATATGGTGGTGCCATGATTCAGCAGAATACACACACACACACACACACACACACACACACATACACACATACACACCACTGGGGCATGATAGTTGCCATGGTAATCAGACTGGGAGGAAGGCTGCTGGCGAGGTGACTCAGCTTGTTGCCGGGTGAATCAGCTAAATATACTGTGACTCTGTTTATTATCTGATCATTGCTACATAATAAAATAAATATGAACTGGATATGAGCAGCCTGGCTGTTTGAATATACAGTAAACCTACTGTGTATGATAATATTATAGATCAGTATTGGGTCCTGTGTCGGTGGTTTCCTGCCACTTCCACTGGATTCTGTTGGTGCTTTTTTACAGTTAAAGACAAACTGGCAGCCTATAGCATTAACAGTGTATAAGACTACATGTAGAAACACGTGCAAACATTATAAGGATGTAACACTGAAAGATATAACTCCCCGATGTTGTTATAGCTCCCCAAATCATTAAAATGTGATAAAGTCCTAACTGCCCCTAAATGATGTGGGAGGACATCTTTTAGCTTTACTGTTGCTAATGGGCACTACCACAAAAAAGTCAAAATATGACAAAAAAATTAGCACAAATAGAGATCACATTATTGATTTCTTTGGGGATGAGGGGCCCAAAGGACACATTCGGTGAAACTGACTAAACACGTTTAAGCCAAAATTTTAGGGACCAATCGTTTATTTATATTATAATGAATACAGTTATTAATGAAAATAAAAATCTCAATTTTTGTCTTAAACCACTGTCTGATACAGTGTGTGCTGTGGTTTACGGGACTATATGGTGACCATAACCCTGAAGCGGTACCACCGCCTATGGCAGCGGCAGGGGCTCCAGATCTGATCTGATTAAATATTTTATAATATAATATAATATATAATATAATATAATATAATATAATATAATATAATATAATAAACCTCCCTGTTAAGTGTCAGTAAAGGTTTTCCTGTTGTAATAAAATCTTTAACACCTTAACTCCGCCCCGCCGGACCGCCGGGTTTTCATCGCTCAACGCGCCTCCTTCATCCACAGAGGCACAACTTCGTCAAGTGAAATGAGCTTAGCATCAGCCGGAAACCATCAGGCCTTCAAAACAAAGGCATTAAAAATGTTTTTAATTAGTTTATCAGTTTCCACCTACACGAAGGAGTGGCCACATATACTTAAAACAAGACAAAACTCAGCAATCAAACCAATACAAGGAAGTCAGGGTTTTTTTATTCATCTTCTTTTCCTTTTATACATTTTATTTGCTGTATGATTTATTTTTATATTATTTTTACACAGTGAAACATCTATACTGACAATTTGTAATAAAAGTGTATTATTCATCTTCTTTTCCTTTTATATATTTTATTTGCTGTATGATTTATTTCTATATTATTTTTACACAGTAAAACATCGATACTGATTTTTTGGTAATAAAAGTCTACACATTTATTTTTTAAATATTATTTTTAAACTGTTAAAGATATTTACTGATTTATTTTGTAATGAAAGGTTTGTGGAACTACTGCACTGAACTTTCTAAATAAGTATTACAAAATGAAAGGAGCACATTTGGATTAAAGGCTTTAATTGTGAAAAGGTGGACCGGATGCGTGTTAGCATCACTGTGGCTAGCTTGTTAGCTTGCCGCGGTGTTCGGGATACTCTCATTCACTTTAGGTTAGGACTCCCATCGGAGAGCGCGGAGGAAAGCGGCCGCTCTCTCGTCAAAAAGTCGCCTGAAGACACCGTGAAATCAGTGGGATACAGTCCAGGAAACAGCGCCCGGGACGTTAAAGACGCTAGATCAGATCCGTATCGATTAATTCAGATGATCTGATTGATCGGGGACTGCGTGTTTTGGAAACACACACACACGCGCACGGTCACAGGTTGCTAGCGGAGTTAACGCTAACCTAGCTAGCAGAGTTAGCTAGCTGCTATTAGCTGTGTTTTCCTTCACCGGGACTTTAACCCGCCGGAGAAACGGAGAAAGCTGCCAGACATTTTCCAGACAGTCTGCCGTGTGATTCAGCCACGATGCGGGGGTTTTTGGGACGTTTATCGAGTTGGCCGGCTGGTAGCATCGGCTGACCGGAGCCTAACACTCGACTCTCGGTTCTCTCGACCTGGATTTAACTCCTCTTTTCCTCGTTTTCCCCCTCTCCTGTTTTTGTCCTTTTTTTAAGGTGGACTTTGACCCCGAGGTGTTGTAACTCTCCCCTTTCATTTGGTTAAAAGGCCTCTGTTCATTCTGCCGGTGGAGTGTTTCTGAACTTTGGCTGGAAGTTTTCTTTTCCCGGGAGGTAAAAGTTTGGGAGGTTGAGGAGGATTTTTTCCGAGGCTGTGGAAAAATGGATGCGGGTATAGAGAAGGAATGCAGCGCCTTGGGAGGGCTCTTCCAGCTCATCATGAACGACATGAAGGTACAAACACATCACTTCCCCACACTTCTGTCTCATCTGCCTCTACAGTTTCTCTCAATTCCTCTCATTTCTCTTATTTTTCTCCTTTCTTTTTCCCTTTTCCTCCTGTAACATAATGTAATATACTTTACACTGGCACTACAGCACCTCACCTAGCAGTTTTTACATTGAATATAATGCAGACTTGATGAAAAATGAGTTGCAGTTATGCCTCTGCTACATTTATTAATGGAGATTTTCCTGCATTTCTTCCTTTTATTATGGCAGTCCTAACAACGTACATCATCTATGGGGATATTATGTTTTATGATACTGTATGTATCCTCAAAATCACAATTAATTAAGTGTACATGCAAATATTCAGTCAATACTTTGTCACTTGCAAAGATATGTACCCTCTCAAAGTAGTGTTTGTGGTGGATGTTACAGGTACTGTTATATAAATAACTGCTTGTGGAAGGTTTTGTAAAATTAGATTTTAAAAAATCACAATATATTGCCTTGCTAACAGGATATACATTGAATCGCATCGTCAGATTCTTGCCGACACTCAGCCCGACTTCTTAGACTGGTTGACCCATAAAGTCCTTTAAAAGTTTAAAATAACCCTGCAGTGGGTTGATGATGCTAAAACTAGGTGAGGTTTAAAATAAAGAGTCCCAGAAATGAGTGAGTGAGCTTGAGATGCCTTTAAAATACAGGTTGACTTACTGTGATGTTGATTGGTAGTGAATGAGCCGAGGTCAGAGCTGGAGGTGGGCCATCTGAGTGGGTAACAGAGGTGGAAGTGGGCCATCTGAGTGGGTAACGGAGGTGGAAGTGGGCCATCTGAGTGGGTAACGGAGGTGGAAGTGGGCCATCTGAGTGGGTAACGGAGGTGGAAGTGGGCCATCTGAGTGGGTAACGGAGATGGAAGTGGGCCATCTGAGTGGGTAACGGAGGTGGAAGTGGTCCATCTGAGTGGGTAACGGAGGTGGAAGTGGGCCATCTGAGTGGGTAACGGAGATGGAAGTGGGCCATCTGAGTGGGTAACGGAGGTGGAAGTGGGCCATCTGAGTGGGTAACGGAGGTGGAAGTGGGCCATCTGAGTGGGTAACGGAGGTGGAAGTGGGCCATCTGAGTGGGTAACGGAGATGGAAGTGGGCCATCTGAGTGGGTAACGGAGGTGGAAGTGGGCCATGTGAGTGGGTAACGGAGATGGAAGTGGGCCATCTGAGTGGGTAACGGAGGTGGAAGTGGGCCATCTGAGTGGGTAAGGGAGGTGGAAGTGGGCCATCTGAGTGGGTAACGGAGGTGAAGGTTGGCCATCTGAGTGGGTAACGGAGGTGGAGGTTGGCCATCTGAGTGTGTAACGGAGGTGGAGGTGGGCCATGTGAGTGGGTAAGGGAGGTGGAAGTGGGCCATGTGAGTGGGTAAGGGAGGTGGAAGTGGGCCATCTGAGTGGATAACGGAGGTGGAGGTGGGCCATGTGAGTGGGTAACAGAGGTGGAGGTGGGTGGATTTTACCAGCTGTGTACTGTTTGATGTTAGCTGAGCAGGCTGCCCTTTTCTCTCTGTGCTTCGCTGCTCTCAGATGTTCGCCGTTAGCAGCGTCTCCTTTTCCAGTCGGCCCTGGTGAAAAGGTTTGACCTGTGTCCCGTGTTGCTGGACATTCGCAGGAAAAAGCAGAAAAATATGTTGCTGAGCATTACGAAAAAAGTGAAATTTGTGTCCATGTACACAAATCAGATGGATTAACAGTAAGAGGTCTGTGGGGCTGTGGGGCGATCCTGACTGGCTCCAGCAGGTTCAGTTTTAGGGCTACAGACATTATATGAAACTAGAAAGCCTGAAGAATCCATCGGTACCAAACGTTGTGAAGGAGGTTAAATGATGCTCAAAAGTTGGGATAAATTTTGGTGAGGAAAACTGTCATGTCCATGTTCAAAAGGGTCCCTTGACCTCTGACCTCCAGATGTGTGAATGTAAATGGGTTATCTGGGTCCCCACCAGTCTCCCCTTTACAGACATGCCCACTTTATGATGGTGTATCTGAGGATTTTTGCATACTGGGTCCCTAAACAGAGTTGAATCCCATAAACTGGGTCTCAGTGTAAAGCTTCATGTGTGATGATGTTAGTCCCCATAGGAGCCATTTCATTGATCACTGTATAAAATGACCTGTGGTGACCTCTAGGATACTACTACTACTACTACTACTACTACTACTACAACTACTACATTCTGGTAACTAGAGACCTAGAGCATTCAGAGGATGGGGTCTTTCCTAGCTACTCTGACTACTACTACTACTACTACTACCTCTACCACTACTACTACTACTACTACTACAACTACTACAACTACTACTACTACTACATTCTGGTAACTAGAGACCTAGAGCATTCAGAGGATGGGGTCTTTCCTAGCTACACTGACTACTACTACTACTACTACTACTACATCCTGGTAACTAGAGACCTAGAGCATTCAGAGGATGGTGTCTTTCCTAGCTACTCTGACGACTACTACTACTACTACTACTACTACTACTACATCCTGGTAACTAGAGACATAGAGAATTCAGAGGATGAGGTCTTTCCTAGCTACGCTGACTACTACTACTACTACTACTACTACTACTACATCCTAGTAACTAGAGACCTAGAGCATTCAGAGGATGGTGTCTTTCCTAGCTACTCTGACTACTACTACTACTACTACTACTACTACTACTACTACTACATCCTGGTAACTAGAGACGTAGAGAATTCAGAGGATGGGGTCTTTCCTAGCTACTCTGACTACTACTACTACTACTACTACTACTACTACTACTACTACTACTACATCCTGGTAACTAGAGACGTAGAGAATTCAGAGGATGGGGTCTTTCCTAGCTACACTGACTACTACTACTACTACTACTACTACATTCTGGTAACTAGAGACCTAGAGCATTCAGAGGATGGTGTCTTTCCTAGCTACTCTGACTACTACTACTACTACTACTACTACTACTACTACTACTACTACATCCTGGTAACTAGAGACATAGAGAATTCAGAGGATGAGGTCTTTCCTAGCTACGCTGACTACTACTACTACTACTACTACTACTACTACATCCTAGTAACTAGAGACCTAGAGCATTCAGAGGATGGGGTCTTTCCTAGCTACGCTGACTACTACTACTACTACTACTACTACTACTACATCCTAGTAACTAGAGACCTAGAGCATTCAGAGGATGGTGTCTTTCCTAGCTACTCTGACTACTACTACTACTACTACTACTACTACTACTACTACATCCTGGTAACTAGAGACGTAGAGAATTCAGAGGATGGGGTCTTTCCTAGCTACTCTGACTACTACTACTACTACTACAGAGGATGGGGTCTTTCCTAGCGACTCTGACTACTACTACTACTACTACTACTACTACTACTACTACTAGCTACTCTGACTATCAGGGGGTTTCTGAGACCTTTACACAACACTAGTGATCAACATCCAATCAGTGAAAATGCAGAAATCTCCAAATGTCAAAAGTTGTTGATCCCAAATCCCAGCAGGTCTTCTTCTATGGTGTTCCTCAAGGTCTTGATGTCTTAATGTGGTATTCTGGAGGATGATTGATCATTTTTATCAATTCTCCTGTGGTAAAAAAATGGTTTAATATAGCACCAAATCTGTGGAACAAATGGTATCAACCCAAAAATTGCTGCAAGAACTTATGAGACATATTAGAGCAGGAGGATGGACATCAGATACTGATATCATAATGTTATAAACAATTATACATTTTTATCATTTATTTTGATTAATTAATTAATGTTCTGATTAATGACTAGAACAACTTAACTCACAGAGCTGAGCTGCATCTCAAATTAATCTCCAGGTTCTCAACTTTCAGTTGATGTTCACCACTTTTATGTGACATCTAAAGACCCCCCTAAAGACCCCCCTAAAGACCCCCTGAAAGACCCCCCTAAAGACCCCCCTAAAGACCCCCTGGACCTCCCTAAAAAATCTATTGTTGCTTATAGAGGGTTAAATTTTGTGACTATTTCACAAATTGCCATAAGACTGTGTTGAAATATTGCATGTGTAGGGCTTTTATTGTGAAAGGTAAGAACAGAAGGAGTGGACCTGGTTGTCGAGGTTGAAAGGAGGGATAAAGTTTGTGTTACCTCATAATGCTTCTCTTCTTCTAGTCCTTCTGATCAACGCTACTCCGTAACGACGTGATCGGTTGATGACTTTATTCCTGGTGCGAAAGCTCCGAAAAATTGATCTCGTTCACCACGTCATGTGTGTTTAAGTATTCATGAGAAAAACAACAATTACACTAAAATCTATTCAGAATGCGTCTGTTGTGTGAAGGCTTTAATTTGAGCTTTTCACAAGTGTGTGTGCAGCTCCAGCTGAGCAATGCCAAACAAATACTGGTGAACAAAAGATAAATGAATATATATAGAAGAATTGCTCATAATCTATATCTACCCACACAGTACTTGGCTGCATTTTATATCTTTTTGTTGTGTTCTTTGTAGTTGTTGTTAATACATTTTCTGTTATATTTTCTGTTATTATGTCACAATTTTTCACTAAACGCATTAAAGGGATCCTGACCGTTATGTGTTGATATTAGAGCTACAACAGTAAAGTGAATATCTTCAGATTCTGGACCGTCGGTCGAACAAACGGTAATTTAAAGACGTCACTGTGGGTTCTGGGCAGCGACGAAGATGATCCTCAGATATCGTTAGGTTTATTGTTATCAGCTTTTATTTGATAATGGAAATGCTGAGTGCTTACTGACATGTTGTCTGGAGTTCTGCATGCTCTGTGTTTCTGTCAAGAAAGCACAAAGACAAAACGCAAAACTACTGCGTTCGTCCTCGTTTTCCACGTGGTATCACGTTACATCACATTAATTAACCGTTTTTTAATTTAACCGATTAACGCTACTGGTTAAACAGTTAAAAGAAATATTAGTAATTGATTAAAACCCGAAAAAAACTCAGAGGAGCAGCTCATTACGTTAAGGAGGAAAGCTGGTCCACCTTAAGAGTCCACCTTAAGAGAGAGTTGGAGCAGATACAGGAAGTTGGCTCTGGACTTCCAGCTGAGGAGTTGTAGCTTGTAGCGTCGTAGCATTTATTCACCGACTAATAAACTGAACACACACTGTCTGCTACAGCTACGTTCACAGCTACAACACCCCACACACACACTCAGTCTGTCTGAAACAAAATATCAGCAAATTAATATGAAATGCGTATATTTCTATGAAATATCATAGAAATGACGCTGGAGGGGGCTTTAAACTCATGCAGATGGAGACATTGTGAGGAGAAAGTCTGACTTGTACGGCAGGTCTGGACCACACCTGAATTTCATTCATACCTGCAGAGAAATGCCACAAATGCTCATAAATCAGTTTGTTTAAGAACAGATGAGTTAGTCCTGGTTGTTCCTGTGTGAGGCCCAGCGTCCTGCTGTGTGGAAATAAGTGAACCACAGATGGTGATTCAGCCTTCAAATATAGGAACATTGTGTAAGGGACCTTCAGATTACTTAATGATTTTCTTTAATAACGCCCTCAGAGTTTGTATCTCCATCGTGGTTCAAACAGACAGGAAGGTCACCTGGCTGCTGAGAGAGGTTAGATGTCCCTGAGATGAAGAGTTTGAGGGACGCGAGGCGGCGGTTCGGTTCCTGGATGGAACGTGATGGAACGTGCAGACATCCTGTGGTGAGAGGAGCAGTGAGCTGTACATGAGTCACTTCTGCTGTCAGATAACAGGGAACAGGGATGGTTATGCTGAGTGTGTGTTTGTGATTCAGAGCTTGTGGCATCACATCCTGGTATTTTACCAACATGGCAGCAAACCAACGGGGGCACTCCTTCCATCTGCCACACTCACTGAAGTCATGTCTAATTAAGTAGAGGGTTGCTGTTGAGATAAATCTCTCCTCCGGGCATCGTCACACGCCTGTGAAGAGAACAAATGCCTCGACAAACTCGTTATTGTATCCAATAATGCAGCACATAAAAAAACAAAATATACTTAATATTAGAGCAGAGTGGTGCAGGAAGCTGAGGACATTTTAAAGTTTGCTTCTACATAAAGCTGTCAGTCAATTAAAATAATAAATCACACCTTAATGGGAGATTTGTCAAGTATTTAATCCTCTTATCAACATGGGAGTGGACACATATGCTGCTTTATGTAAATGTCTGTATATATTTATTATTGTAAATCAATAACAACACTAATCAATAACAGATATTGTCCAGAAACCCTCCCAGGTTCTGACTTTAGCATCAACAATCTGCTCCAATCAGAACATGACAAACTGCAGCCCAACAGGCAACAACAGCTGTCAGTGTGTCAGAGTGCTGACTTGACTAGGACTTGATCTAGACTGACTGGGACTATCATAAAGTGGGCATGTCTGTAAAGGGGGGACTGGTGGGGACCCAGAGAACCCATTTACATTCACACATCTGGAGGTCAGAGGTCAATGGACCCCTCTGAACGTGGACATGATGGTTTTTCCTCCAAGATGTAATGCAGCGTTATTTAACCTCCTTCACCACCAGACAAACCAGCACCTGAGTATAGTGATCATATTGGATCAGGAGATGGGCGTATGATCATCCTGAGCTCTAACACACACCGTGTACTCTGCGTGTACTGAACCATGACGGGTCGACATGGACACGAGACCCGTTACCGCTTCAATAACTCAGAAAGGTTGAGACTGTGGATGCAGATGAGTTAGTGAGTAAAGCTTCGTGCAGCCTTTCCGTTCTCCCACAGAGACAGACAGCGTATTGATTTCTGTCTCAGCGATATCAGCAGTGACATCATGAGCCATCGACCGCCCTCCTTCCTGACATGCTCAGTACGTTCCTTCACTCTCCCACTCCTTCTGCTCCTCGTCTTTTCCTGTTTCCCTCTGTTCTTTCTCTCCGTTTGTCCTCTTCTAACCCATCACCTCCTCCTGGTGTCTAAGTGAGGATTTGATGAACGTTTATTAAATTTATTCTCCTCGTTAACTCGACTTCAAATGTCGCTCAGAGCGGCCGTGGACGACCTCCTCTCCTCCAGAGTGTGTGTGTGTGTGTGTGTGTGTGTGTGTGTGTGTGTGTGTGTGTGTGTGTGTGTGTGTGTGTGTGTGTGTGTGTGTGTGTGTGTGTGTGTGTGTGTGTGTTTAAATGCATTTGTGTGCTCTGTGTGTGTTATCGTCCTGTACTGAAGGTGAACTGAGAATGACTCTGTGTGTGTGTGTGTGTGTGTGTGTGTGTGTGTGTGTGTGTGTGTGTGTGTGTGTGTGTGTGTGTGTGTGTGTGTGTGTGTGGAATAGCAAATAGCTTTCAACACTGAGATTCAGCAGTGTTCAGTTTCTGCACACTCACACGCCGTGGTAAACAGTGGTTGTGACGGCATTACTGTGTTTTATAATCGGCCCTCTCTATATATAATTGTGTGTGTGGAGAGTAAAATGCAGGATTTTCCCACACACTACTGCATAATTACATTATACACACACACACACACACAGGCGTGTAACGGTGCATGTTTTCATCCTGGGCGTTCGGTCCAGGATGGGACTTCCTTTCGTTACGCCAGCTGACCAAAAGCTGTCAGACTACATGGTGAATTTTGATTCTATCATAATATTTGGTGCTGATTCAGTATGTTTAGTGAAGTATTTTGACAGTCATCCTACCAGCCGACCTCAGCAGATGAAGCCCAGACCGCCCACGTGACGAGCGCGTGGCGGCCGTGTTACCTGTAGTTTTTCATTTCGGCGTCCATGTTAACGGGTCAGAGCTGCCACACCGCATCTCAGCTGCGCCTCCTCTAGAGACTCAAGGTCTTGCCTATTTTTTTCTTTCTTGACCTTTCTCTGTCTAAAACAAATATAAATGACATTAATAATGAAATGAAATGACCATTATGAAAGTCATGAAACTGTGCAGAAAGAGCAGCAGAAACACAGCCGCCATGCGCTCGTCAGGCGGACGGTTAACTGCTTACTGAAGTTAATAAACTCTGTGTATCATTTGTTATTATTAAGCTGTTTATCAGATGGAGAAAAAAATAAAACCAGCCAAAGATATCAGCAAAAAAAAAAAAAACAAAACAACAAAACCCCAATTTGGTCGACCTCTAATCATGATCTGATATTATAATTATGTCATTTTTGTTAATGTTAACAGTTAACTAGGGCTGATTATCGGTTACATTTTTGTTTCAGAATTAGCATCTCTAGTAAGAATTATGGCTAATCAATGAGCTACTGTTGAAAGATTACATTCTTCAAAAATAACTGAAAAAATATTATTATTTTTGTTTTTCCTGCAGTACCGAAACTTCCTCCCCCAGTACATATTATATTATCAGCTAAAACACACCCTGCAACTTCAGACCACAATGTGACGGGATGTCATCACAGCTTCGTCACATGAGCACTTTATAGTAAAAAAAACACACACACACACACACACACACACACACACACACACACACACACACACACACACACACACACACACACTAAAACTGACCAATAAACAACACACACATGTAAAGGATAGGGAAGAGAGGAAGGAGGGATGAGGTGTGAGGAAATATGGAAAATTAGTGCTGCACAATTAATCCAATATTCATCCCAGTCACAGTTTTGGATGTGATCACCTGCGATATTGACATTAAAAATGTGTTTAAAAACATTTGCTTTTTATATTTTTATGTCTATCTACATGCTACATTTACTGACATATTTATTAAGATGTTTTAAAAAGAGTTTTTTTATTTTACCTTTATTTGTGCATTTATTTATTTATTTTTATATTAATTCTGGACTGGCGGTACGCGCTGGACCGCTGGGCGCTCTCCGTGCCTTACGATGGCGAGAAGGGACTCCGCAGGGCGGCGAACAATCTGTCAATCTATCAATCAGTCAATCAGAAAGAAATGCAAAAATAAATAAATACATTTAGAAATAAAGAAAAATAAATACAATGGAATTAATACAAAGATAAATAGATAAAGAAGTAAATAAAATAGAACTATCACTTTGTCACATTTTATCATTTAATTAATGGCTACATCTATTTTAAATTTTATATATATATATATATATATATATATTTATATATATATATATATATATATAGAGAGAGAGAGAGAGAGAGAGAGAGAGATTTGATTTGACAGACTTGAAGATTTAGTGTCAGCGTTTTCTAATGATCTCAGAATTAAATGAATTGAAGTCAGTGATCAGTGAGAGACTGAGCGAAACGACTGCAGACAAAAGAGATACACAAATGATATGCAAAGAACCAGAAATAGACAAAAGTCACATGGAGATCAGCTGCCATTTACTTCCTGTTCTCCACACGACGGGAACCCGCAGAAGAGAGATAGATGATAAGGAAAGAGGGAGGAAAGAACCGATAAGAAATACTAGTGCTGGTTAAGAACTGAAGTATTTGGACATAAAACTACTAGAAACATTCACTGACACCAAGTTCACAACTTCAGAAACCTGCAATGAAACAGAAACTCTGGTGTTTTTTGTGTTTTTAATGCCTTATGTCCTCACTGCTCTGATGTTTTTTAGCTTATAAAACTGAGACGTTTGAAAATAGAGATGCTCCGATACCATTTTTTCCTTCCTGATACTGATTCCGATATGTGGTATTGGCTGATACTGAGTACTGAATATATAATATAATATCATCATTGCTTTTTGGCCATCTCTGTGGATTTTATTTTTTATTTTTTATTTTTTTTTCTGGGTTACTAAATGATGATATTGGATCGGTGCATGGATTAGGCGTACCTGAGACCAGATTTTGGGCAGTATTAGATGAATTTCTGATACTGGTATCGGTGTTGGAACTACTTGATTTGTCTGTTTTAGTTTTGAAACTCCAGAGTGGTGTTTTAGTCTGGACGCACCGAAACAGAGACGTTTGTAAGCGATGATACAGACGCCAACGCTCGCGTCTTGATTGAAAACAAAGGACATCAGTCTGGACCGCAGGGATTGATTTCAACATGGATAACGAGTTAGAAACGTTGCCGACCTCGTTGTCTCTGCTAGCAGCTAATATGCAGTTCAGTTCTGCATTTTATTAAGATAAGATAAGATGAACCTTTATTAATCCCCGGAGGGAAATTCGGGAATTATGCTACAACTGCCTACATGGGCAGGAGGGAAGCTGCTACTGGAGCACTTTGTGGCCAGGGCAGCTTCCTGTTGACACCGGCGCTCATAACCATGTATGGGAATAATCGTGTGAAATGTGTTTTTAGGGGTGGTAGTATGGACGGGGATTCATTGTTTTTGTTTTAAAATGACGTTTTAAACTGTGTGGATGTAGCCTCAGTGTCATCGAAAGCAGTAAACTGCTAAGTTTAGGGATTGAAGGTGCCGCCCGTGAACAGCAGCACCCCAGTTTGAGTCCGTCTGAAGACCGTTGCTGTGTTTTATTCCCTCTCACTCTTTCTCCACTCATTTTTCTGTCAACGCTCTGCTGGAGAACCCAGCAGAATAAGAAACCAAAACGTGGAGACATTTCTCTACTTTTTAAATAAGTTCCCACAGTAGTCAGCTGTCCTCGAGCAAGGCACCGTCCTCGAGCAAGGCACCGTCTGACCTCTGACCCTGAAACCAAACTCTGAGTAATATTGGTGGAATGTGGAGACTTGAAAGACTCTCATTACACATACAGGTGACAAACAAACTCGCAGCTAATTTAGGGCTTTTCAAAGTAAAACCCATCAATCATGGAGAGTGTCTCAGTTTATTTTTAGGAACTGTATCAGAAATGTCATATTTTAGTGTATTTAAGTTATAGTAAAGAGTAGCAGAACACGTTCAGTTGTATTATTGGTCAGCTCCATCGGGGCCGTTTGAATGCATTTAACATAAATGTCAGTATATGGCGCTCTACAGTCGTAGCGTCGGCCCGTCGGACCACGGAGATGAAGTGTTTCCCTCCTTTACTGGATGTGTAGTGTTTACTAGGCTGGATTTAACATGGAGGTCGGAGGTCGGATCTACGCCCACCCTCCAACCTTTAATACTTTCTGAGGTTTTTTGGTCGACGGATACCGAACGGATATGACGTCACCTTACTCAGACTACCACATTAAAAGCGGTAACTTCCTTCTACCTCCGCGTAGACTCAGATGAAGCAGATACATTGATTCTGCCTTTGAAAAATCGATTTCAAAATCATTAGAAAGCATGATTCAAATCGATTTAATTTTCCCAGCCCTAATATTATATATTATAATAGCCCTATAATAAATTTCTTTACTCCTCAGTCTCTCTTCAGGCTGCACAGCTTCAGTTCTCACCACCAGGTTTCAGTCTGGAAGCTGGTTGATTGATCCGGGCAGCTGGCAGTGCGAAGAGGAGCTTTTCTGCCTTTCTTATACTAAACTTTATGAAAAAGGTGTCAAAGAGCAGCGAGCGGTCTACAGCAACCCTGAGAGTGAATGGGGCTAAAATAAAAGATTGTAAGTTATGTAAGAACGATAAGAACAATAGAAAGTCCATGCTCTCCTGGTTGTTTGTTTGACTTAATAAAAACCTCATTGTGTGACAGATAAAGGACGAAGCCGTCCACTGTGTTGAGCACACAAGAACTTGAGTGAACAAACCATTAACCCGATGTTGACACACCCTACCTGTCTACTTTCCTCTTCTGTTTGAGTCAACCAGTGCTGCTCAAACACCACGTTAAACAAACCATTTACCTGCTGCTTGAACAGTCGCAACCTTCCCGTTGCTTCGGTGTGGTTGCTTTAATATGGAGACTGTCTGCAACATAATTTCCAACGCAGAGGGCAACATGTCCAGTGTGTTTTGGGCTGCGTAGTCTGTATATACTGATTAAACTATATGTTTGTGGGGTGTTTTATGTCCTCAGTAGGAATCAGTGAGAGCCAGAGTAGGGAGGTCATAAAGTACTGGGTTATGGGATTTATTATAATGAGAACAAGACAGAATAATGCCAGCCTGATAAAGACATGAAGGGATTTCTTTCGATCGAAGGAAGGTAAAATAAAAGTGGTGGTAATAACAATCCTGTGTGTGTGTAATCATCAGGTTTCACTCTCAAACTGGTTTCAGAGGAATTTTCACTGTTGCATTCTTTAGAAAAATGCCTCCTCCGCTCTGTAACACCATGATTTATCATCAATATTCCCTTACATCAATCACCAGCATTTGTCCTCTAAAAGTGGTCATATGCTGTATGATTTTAGCCTGTTTCTGGCCCGAATTTTCAGCCACACGACTCATTTTAGAGTCGGACCGAAAGAGGAACCGAGGACTGATTGACTCCTCCCGACCGGCCGTCGGACAGTCAAATGAATTTCTGACATGTCAGAAGTTTTGGTCGGCTCTATACAAGCTCTCATACAGTTGAAGCAGAGTCAGCAGCTGATTCCACGTCAGCGCCTATTTTCTCTTTTTACAGTAATCAGACTGTAGCTATCAAGTTAACACTGGACAATAGATGTAGCTAGTAAAACATAACTAGCTTACCTCCAATTTTCTCTGCAAAATGGACGAGACATACTGTCCACGTCTTCCTCGCCACAGTGAGTCCATATAACGTTACGCTGCCGCCTCTTTTTAGATGTTTCAGCAGACAGGATGGCTCAGAGGATGAAGGCAGCACATTTCTGTCTTGTTAGCATTGTGACCCGTACAGACCTCTGCTGTCAGACAAACTTCACCTGCCTCAGAGCTTCAAACCAGTGTTTATTGACAAGAACCAGAACAACCCGCAGGAACCGACTGGACATGTTTTTTTTTTCTATTTTACACGTACAGCGAGATCACTCAGGTCGTAGCTGATGATGGGACTGTACAGTGTGATCTAGGGATGCTAATTTTGGAAAATTTTCTGAACTGATAACCAACCTTCATTAACCGATTCTTAACCCTTAACTGACAAGATTTCTGCCTCAAATTCAGCAGTGTGCCAGCTGCAGTATAAGATAAGATAAGATAAGATGAACCTTATTATATTATATGAGCACAAGAGACAACTGAGTCTCCAGTTCACCGTCAGGAGAGTTACTGTAGCAGCCACAGTGCTGCGTTCATCCCAGTTCCAGGAGAGTTACTAGCAGCCACGGGCCTTCTGTCTCCAGTTCACCGTCAGCAGAGTTACTGTAGTGGCCATGATGCTGCGTTCACTGTATTGCTCACCAATGGCCCCAAACTGTGTCAGGCACCAAAAATCATGAACAGCTGTGTGTTTGAAACTGAAGCTGACGCAGAGAAACCTCTAATAAGAAGACAGATCCGTCTTGTGTCAGCTGGCTGACGTACCAACCTGTGTGTGGTGTTTCTGTCAGAATGCTGCAGGGATGACCTGTTTTTATAGGCCAACCCTGAAGTTTGGGGGTTTTGGTCAGAAGAAACGAGCACTTTGAGGACGCCATGTTGAGTTATTAGAAATTGTGACGGATTGTGACTTGCAGCTCGACTCCACTGTCATTTGAACCTGCGACCATGGAAGCATTACTGCGTTTCTACCTGACTGACTGACGAGATGAATGAATCACCTCAGTGGTTCAGTTCAGACTAGATGACTGAGTGACTAAATAAGGTCTTCTCGAGTCAGTCAGGTCAACGGGGCAGCACTGTCACGCCTCTCAGTTCTCTCCGTCGGTCAGTAGAGCAAGTCAGGATTATCATGGTGGGATTAGCTGCTGATGGCAGGTGACTGAAGTAACTGTATACCTGGCCATGCTGTGTGGTTGACTAAGCAGGTAGGATAGCAGCTCAGTATGTCGTCTATACATGGAGGCTGTGAATAGAGTTTACTGTGTCAGTGCCAGTGGAGCATGTTGGCTGTTTCCACTCATCTGAAAACTGACTTAATGAAAGAAAAACAAGCTCCCAACACAGGGCTTCAGAGAAGCTCACCTCCTCGGTGTTTTAACTTCATAACTGATACTTCAATTTATCTATTAATCTTCTGTAAATTATCTAATAGATTGACTAACCTTAACTAACCACCATTCAATGTTCAGCCGTACAGATGCCTGAGTCTAACAAACTTTGCATTCAGTCCCCTTTTTTAAAACATGAAAACACACCATGACTGTGGCTCAGAGGTAGACCGGGTCAACCACCAATGGGAAGGTCAGCGGTTCAATCCCCACCCCCTTCGGGTTCACATGCTGACGTGTCCTTGAGCAAGATACTTAACCCCAAATTGCTCCCAAAGGCTGAGACTTCGGTGTGTGAATAAGTGTTTAGACTAGATCCTGATGGGCAGTGATCAGAAGACTAGAAGAACACTATACTGTATAAATCCAACAAGTCCATGTTTTTCATTAGGATCCCTTAAATTGTATAATTACAGAACTGTTACCAACATGTCCTGAGTGGGATATTTTGCTTTTAAGTAAACTATTGTGTATAATTTATGTAACAAAGATGCTGTTACTAGATTATCTCAAAAATATGATATATGAGATACTGCAGCAGCCACGGTGCTGCGTTCACTGTCTCCTGTTCACCGTCAGGAGAGTTACTGTAGCAGCCACAGTGCTGCGTTCACTGTCTCCTGTTCACCGTCAGGAGAGGTACTGTAGCAGCCACGGTGCTGCGTTCACTGTCTCCTGTTCACCGTCAGGAGAGTTACTGTAGCAGCCACAGTGCTGCGTTCACTGTCTCCTGTTCACCGTCAGGAGAGTTACTGTAGCAGCCACAGTGCTGCGTTCACTGTCTCCTGTTCACCGTCAGGGAGAGAGTTACTGTAGCAGCCACAGTGCTGCGTTCACTGTCTCCTGTTCCCCTAGGGACTGTAGCAGCCACAGTGCTGCGTTCACTGTCTCCTGTTCACCGTCAGGAGAGTTACTGTAGCAGCCACAGTGCTGTGTTCACTGTCAAAGAGCGTTAGCAGCCACTTTCCCAGTAAAACTTTCCACCATATTTAGTTTAGTTTAGCAGGTTGTCAGCTGTGTGTCTGTCCGGATTAACGATAGTGATTGCTCAATTGTGTGCCTTTGTGCTAGGCTAGCAGCTGCTTGCTGTTAGCATTGCCGGTGGCGTCTTGCCCGCTGTAGCGTAACTTCAGCGAGTTTCCGACAGACCGTGTGAGTGTGTGTGTGTGTGTGTGTGTGTGTGTGTGTGTGTGTGTGTGTGTGTGTGTGTGTGTGTGTGTGTGTGTGTGTGTGTGTGTGTGTGTGGTGGTGAGTGTGTTTGTTGGTGGTGTTATAGCTGTGAACGTAGCTGTAGCAGACAGTGTGTGTTCAGTTTATTTGTCGGTGAATAAATACTACGAGGCTACAAGCTACAACTCCTCAGCTGGAAGTCCAGAGCCAACTTCCTGTTTCTGCTCCGCCTCTCTCTTAAGGTGGACTCTTAAGGTGGACCAGCTTTTCTCCTTTGAGTTTTTCTCAGCTTTTTAATTAATTATTAATATTTTTTTCAACCCTTTAACGGATAGTGTTAATCGGTTAAAATGCTTAATGTTGGTTAAATGGTTAATTATTAACAGCCCTAGTCTTGGGTTTTCAGGAGTTTTAGCTTTTATTCACCAACAAATAAACGCTGCATTCACATCAACTACTCAACTTTTTATTGAGAAAGTGTTTTGAGTATTTGTTATTTTCCTGTTGTTTATTCATGATGCCAGGGGTGTGTAAAGACCTTTAAACCTGCATTTAAATGAAACCGAACCAAAGACCTGAACGGTTTGTGCAGACTAACCTCTCATTCATTACGTTGTTCAGCCACATTTTCTTTCTCTTCTTTTGAGACTTTGCAGCTGTTTTGCTGGCAGCTGTCTCAGGGAACCCTCTGGACTCGGTCAGTGACCCCTGTGGGCCCCAGGACCTTAATTTAGCCACAACTGCTCTACAGCTCTCAGTATCAAGCCGCAGCGGACCCTCATTCTCCGTCTGTCTGTGGTGCTTTCAGCCCGGCTCGCTTCAAAACCGCCGCCGGAACGTTTCGTCTGCGGCTGACTATGACATTCCTGGCCGTCACAACAAATCCTGACAGAATTTAAGGTTTAGGCGAGAAGTGTCGGTGGGAACGAGGAGGGCCCTCCGACAGCAGCTCAGACTGAAAGGCAAGCAGCAGATAATGGACGATGTTGAATTGTAGCTTGGCTCTGTTTTCCAGAGTGACCTTCAGTGAGTGCTCAAGCAGAATAAACTTCATCTCTTAGATAACAAACATTACATGAAGGCAGGTTTTTCCTGGCTAAAGGTGTGGCAGAGGTGGTACCATCCTGACCTCAGACCCTCTACGGCGGGGGGCAGTTATTGCTCCTGGGGGCCACATGAGAAACCCAGACTGTTACCGGGGGCCAAACAAATACTGTCAGATGTAACCTCTGTTTATCACTATAGGAAACAACAGACTGTTATTCTTATATTTCAGTGTTTATTCTACTGAAAAAAATCCCTCCAAACAGCAGATTATTAAGAAAATGACATTATATACAGGAGTCTAAGATAAGATAAGATAAGATAAGATATTCCTTTATCAGTCTCACAGTGGAGAAATTTGCAATGAACCGTACTATGAATCGTACAGGACTGACTGGTTAGGGTAGGAATGTTTCCATTAACAAAACTTAACATTTCACTTAACATTAACACTTACATTTAACATTTAACTTAACGTTAACACTTACAATGTTTTCGCACTATAAGGCGTACTTAAAATCCTTTAATTTTCTCAAAAATTGACAGTGCGCCTTATAATCTGGCGCGCCTTATGTGTCAATTCTGGTTGTGCTTACTGACCTCGAACCAATGGTATGTGGTACAGGGCGCTCAAAAATCTGTCAAACTGTTTTATTCTGACTTTGGTAGCTACGAAGCCGCACCGCGGGATGGATTGTCGGAGCATTACGGCACTCAACGACACTGTCAAAACCAAAGTGAAGAAAACTACTTCGGACCCTCATTCTGGGTGGATTAACTAAAGAACTCCAACCGCTAGATATCGGTGTCAACAGGTCGTTCAGAGTTAAACTGAGAGTTGCGTGGGAGCGTTGGATGACAGAAGGCCAACACACATTCATCGAGACAGGGAGGCAACGCCGGGCCAGTTCCTCCGCTATCACCAGACGAGAGCGCCGTATGTATGAAAATAGACACGTGTGTTGATAGTGCGCCTTATAATCCGGTGCGCCTTGTAGTGGGAAAAATATGGTACATTTAAACTTTAACTTAACATTAAGACTTGCATTTAACATTTAACACTTAATATTAACACTTACATTTAACATTAAACTTCCTTTAACGGCCTCTTGGCTTTAGTATCTCAGCCAGCAGCCCCTCGGCTGTCGTTTCCTTCTCGTCTCCAGACAGCTTTCTGGATTTTTCTGCGTGTTTTGTCATGTAGTGTGAACTTATCTTAAGTCAGTTAGTTAACTAATCAGTGGTTTTTAGTTGTAGTCAGTTAAGATTTCTTCAGTTTATTAATCGTTTTTAATGCTGACTGACTTATTTACACAAACTTGTGAGCACATCACTGGTAAACACTGGATTTGAAGTGCTGCTTTAGGGTGACTATTAGTGGAGAATCTCTGCTGTTGATTAAATCAAGTAATCAATTAGTCGACGAAATCATGAGTGTTAGTCATCTAAGTATTTCTTTCAGCCCTTTACTGAACCGAAGGTCCTGTACCGATCTATCCTGGTCAACACTGTTGACTAAGCAGACAAAAATGAACAGACGAAAAATGTTGATGCCAGTGGCAGAGCTGTGAGCTACAAGAGATTTGATTTCATACAAGTCCAGGCAGATTTATACACCAGACAATTTTACTCGCATGGATTTTCTGAAAGATTAATACGGTGAAAAAGCTGCTCGCATGAGATGAGGCTTTTGGAAAGATTACAATGAATGCTTTCAGTTCAAAACACTCTACATTATCATATCTAGAAATAACTCCAAAAAAGAAAAAAACTACTTTACTTAGAAATGCTGTGAAATGACTTCTGAGTCCATCTATCCCTAAATGAGCTTCATCTCAGATTTCACTTGTGAGCCGATGTTCTTTCTAAATCCCAGAATATATTTTGTTCCAGTCACAACCTATTTCATCCTGCAGGGATCAATAAAGTTTTAGGAGTGACATTTACTTCCTTTTCTATGTATCCCAGGATGACTGTTCGTTGTTGCCCAGAGACATTCAGCCGCTCACCTGCAGTATTTCATGGCGTGGTGTTAAACCGCCGTGCTGTGTGCACGCTGGGTTAGCTGTGAAGCAGGGGCCCGGCTAACGGCTTTAGTGGTGTGGAGCTAAGAGGCTAATGGCGTGGTGTTAGGGGTTAAATCGGTATTATCCTCTCTGTGGTGGACCAGCGGAGACAGAGGACGGACAGGGTGACTGGGTCCAGGGCAGAGAAAGTGGGATTCAACAGGACTTCCCTGCATTTTAAATTGAATAAGCAGAAGAGCAAACCAGCAGCTGCTGGTCACAGATGTAACTCGAGGTCACGGCCTGACGTTACGTAACCGATCAGCTGCTGTTACAAAACGCACACAGCCAGTCTTCACCCGTAAAGGAAACGCTTTATTCTCCGCTCTTATGTGGAGCTTAAAATGTGTTTGACCAAACAATATTTATTTGACAGTGATTTCAATATTTTATTTACAAAGTCAACACAAGAAATTATAGTTTTATTTGATAATATTTTTGACCATGTTTTTGGCACTTTGGATTTTTTAAAATTTTTTATTTACACTCCTCCTGGTCCTGTCCTGACTGAAACCTCTGTAGAGTCTCTGAGCTTTGTGTCGTTTCTATCTGCTTTGGCTCAGTTGTAGTCGAGGAGTCGCTGAATGAATTCAGTTCATCTCTGTTCATGGCATCGTTGTTATAATGGTGTTATCCTCTGTCTCATCTAGAAAAGGTTTTAGGTGAGGATGAAAATGTAGATGTTTCCTTTGGTTGATCCCAGTTTCCTCAGTCCTAGTAACAGTCAGAGTGTTGCTGACTCTGGGGATGAATCCTCTGAGGTCTTACCGATCCATAGAGACCAGGATCCTGCTGATAGACCTGCTAGTTGTGGAGCTGTTCTGGGTTTATTTTGGGTCTGTCTGTCCAGGTGAACCACACCTTCAGGTACTCTATAGGGCTGAAGAGGTTCAAATGTCGTTAGAAAAATTACTGAAATTTCATCAAAGTAAAAAGTGAATGTGTGTTTGTGTTTCCATCAGATATGTTTATGGATGTGAGGAGATTTAGCAGTGTAGGGCTGTCGCATTAATGGCGAGTAACCGCCACAACCGCAACGTTCCCGTTTTTTCTTTTTGGAATTTTTTGCATTAAAAACGCAGCATTTTTACACTTTGAAACAACAGCAGTGTGACGAGATGCTGAGATGCTTTTCTCACTGACGCTGCACGTATGGTGTTTTTTTCTGGTCGTTAATAGTTGAAAAATGGTGAAACTTTGGGTAAAACTTCACAAAACTCAGCTGTTATTATTATTTTGTCTTTTTTTGTTGTTTTTTTTCCTAACAGTATTTCCACTGTTTATATCATGTTTATTTATTTAGTTTTAAAATTTGTCATTTATATCTTAAAGTCAGTTGATACTTGTATATTGTTCCTCTTGTTATCGTTTACTGCTTATTGGCACCAACAAACCAAAGCGTATTCATAGAGTATACCTGATACATCTGGCAATAGATAAAGATTCAGATTCAGGTATTTGTACGTCAGCGCCGCAGAAAGGTAATTTTTCAAATTTGGCACAAACTTGGACTCAAGATGAGCTGATTCAAATTTGGTGGTCGAAGATTAAAGGTCACTGCGACCTTATAAATCATATTTTTGTCCATAACAGTTTTACACAAATGGATAAGATGATGAAGTTGTAGGAACCAAAGTGTGTATTTAGCCTGTTTATTATTATTATTATTATTATTTGCTTATGGTGCACACATTCTTTTGGTTGACATCACTTCCTATAATTGGGACGGGGGAGGGATTTCACGTCTTCACCTGTTCACTTAGACCACAGAGAGACGAGGAGGGTGAGAGAGGTTCGGATATTTTCTTTTATCACTCAACGTTATAGACTTGAGTTATTCCAGTTAGCCGAAGTTACTGTTTGTCATTTCTTTCATTTAATAAACAGTAAAATACATCTGGACTTTCTGACTTCCTGGATCTTCAGCCGCTTAGTGGCTTTTTAGTTGAGTCGCTACAGAAGTGGCGACATGTTGCACAGACGTGGATGTAAACAGAAGCAAACACAAGGCAGTAATTGTAGTTTTTTAATGTCCAAATTGAAAGTGTTTCATGAAAACAAGTGAACTTCATGGCTGTGTGCGGTCTGAACAACATTGGTGATAAAACTGAGTTCAGAGAAACAGCGTGAGCTACTTGGAGAATCAGTTCCAGCTGCAGGACTTTGGTTTGCTGGTGTTTGAGCTGCGACGGTCCTCCGTCCTCACGTGAAACCCAGAGACTCCAAAAATAACGAGTCAGTCAGCTGTCGATTGGTTTTCCTCCGTTCAGAGCTGCTGTTCACAGTAACTGAGTGAAAACTGTAAAAGGAACGAGACGTTCAGTGACCATAAAGTACTCAGAGGTCGCAGAAAGAGCTGCAGCGATTAGTTGACAGAAAACAAGTTTCCTGATCTGATTTCTCAGCAGCACCTGACTCAACAACTCTGACTAGAATGTTAGACTTTCTGTCTTGACGTTCCTCGTTTCTTTATCTTTCCTGTCCTCTATTCATGTCCTGATGTTTTCTGTCTTTTGTTTCTTACCTTTTGTGTATTTCATACCTCAGATGCTCTTTGTGCCGTTCAGTCCCGTAGTGAGAATAAAGCAATAAGTATTAAGATGTTTATGGTAAAACAAATGAGATGAAATTCGTCTGACTTCTACTCCTTGTGTTGTTAGCATCGTATCCACTCCAGTCCTGAGCAGAGAAAGGTCTGACGGCTTTAATACTTTAATAATAGGCGATGTGTTTAATGTCTCCGTTAAACTCGGTGAATCCTGTTGTGGTCAGACTGATGTTTAATGTCACTGATGTTGTCTGTGTTTGCTGCAGGCCAGTTATCCAACATGGGAGGACTTTGTAACCAAAGGAGCCAAACTCCAGTCACAGCTCAGGTAAAACACACATCATGCACATTTAAACTCAGCGGGTTATAAATAACTGGATTATAAATGATGTCTTTTCTCCTATGGAGCAGCCTGCCAAAATAAAAAAATGGATAAATGAATAAATGACTCAATTCATGAATATGTCATTAAATGTCGTAGAAATAATAATGTTATTATTATATAATGATAAAATAAATGTAGCAATTAATTCATATAATGTGACAGAAATTGACATTTTGTTTTAATTTACTTCTTTATTTATTCATCTTTGTATTAAAGCCCTTATGTATTTAGCCATATGTTTAATTTTCCATTGTATATTTATTTATTTATATTTATAATTTATGCAAAAATAGCCTACATTAAAATAAATATAATAATATAATTATAACAAATAGCCTACATTTTACCTTACCCTCACACATAAGTAATCCCGTCACACAGTATGTAAATGATTGTAAAGGTGCAGATCATTGATCGTTAGTGATTGAGCTGGATGTAGGGGGTCCAAGGGGCCACTGCCCCCCCGACAAATGCCCCGCTTTATCAATCATATTTTAGAATAGAAGAAGAGAATAGAATAGAATAGACCTTTATTAATCCCACAGTGGGGAAATTTGGTCGTCACTGCAGCACATTTAAAAACACCCACGTGTACATAAAAATATATGGAAAAACTACAGACAAATATACAGGATATACAAATATAAACAGATATACAGGAGTATATAAAGAGAACGGAGCTGACCACCTTGGAGAAGTTAGAGGAAGTAAACACCTGGGACGATGTCTGCTTTTCAAAATAAGATGTTAACAAAGAAATCCATCTATGGAAATCAGATTGATTGGATTATATTCAGCAGTATAAAACATTACATGTCTCTCAACTCAGACGTTTTTTCTGAATTAATTTAGATATTTTTCAAAGTAAAATCCCTAGAAGTGTATGATTCATCTTTTCCCTCCATGGTCAAGTTTTAAATAAGTTAACAAAAATCACAGTAAATCCTAATATTGAGATATGATGCGATGATATTGAGATATTGAGTCGTCCCTGATATCCTGGACTCCACCTGCTGCAGTGACCCAGTAGCTGCTCAGGATAATAACAGTATAATGACTGTGTTTCCCAGTAGAGCAGTTTACTTTGATAAGCATCACTCTGCCTGCTGCAGCCAGTCGCAGTCCATTCGCCACACACACACACACACACACACACACACACACACACACACACACACACACACACACACACACACACACACACAGGCAGAAATAGGACATCCACGCTGCTCAAACCGCTCTAATGTTTAATGCTACTTAAAAGATCTGCGGTGAATTCGCACACTTAAAGCTTTAATACAGACTTTAACTCCACAGCTGTGTTCGTTCATTAAACCACCATGAAAATCAAACGCTGTCTCAAATACCAAACAGTAAAAAATGAATAGTGGTTTTCTGTGCTCATGAAAAGTTAATTCAGTGAACAGCACCAGGATTACTGAGCATTATTTTCAAGGATTTAGTTGTCTGAACCTCACTGAACCCAAATCTTCACCATTACACAGTTTAATGATGTTTTGACAGATTTTCGGAGGAAACAGTTAATTTGTTTCTTGTCGAATAGCTCAGAATAGATCAGGATCAGCACATGATTCACATGAGCTAACAGGATAGGAAAGGGGTTATTATTATTATTATTATTATTATTATTATTTTATTAACCCCTCGAGACACACAGTACACCAGTTTTCTTTTTTTTACTGGGGTCCAGGGGGTCTTTAGGGGGTCCAGGAGGTCTTTGGCGGAGACAGCAGGTCAACAGTAGATGTCACATATTATTGGTGAACATCATCTGAAAGCTAGAACCTGGAGATTAATCTGAGATGCAGCTCAGCTAGAAATAAGCATGAATTAACTAATTATTTAAAAATAACTGTAAAAGGGTTTAAAACATGATGATAGAAGTATCTGATGTCCATCCTCCTGCTCTAGTATGTCTCATAAGCCATTTTTTGGTTGATACCATTTGTTCCAGATTTGGTGCTTAATTGAACCATTTTTTACCACTGGAGAATTGATAAAAATAATTAATAATCTTCCAAAATACCACATGAAGACACCAAGACCTTGAGGAACACCACAGAAGAAGACATGCAGGGATTTGGGATCAAAAACTTTTGACATTTGGAGATTTCTGCATTTTCACTGATTGAATGTTGATCACTAGTGTTGTGTAAAAGTCTCAGAAACCCCCTGATAGTCAGAGTAGCTAGTAGTAGTAGTAGTAGTAGTAGTAGTAGTGTGCTAGGAAAGCCCTTTGTGTAGTAGTAGTGGTAGTAGTAGTAGTGTAGCTAGGAAAGCCTCTTGTAGTAGTAGTAGTAGTAGTAGTAGTGTGCTAGGAAAGACCATTTGGTAGTAGTAGTAGTAGTAGTAGTAGTAGTAGTGTGCTAGGAAAGACCATTTGTGTAGTAGTAGTAGTAGTAGTAGTAGTAGTAGTGTGCTAGGAAAGCCCATCCTTGTGTAGTAGTAGTAGTAGTAGTAGTGTAGTGTGCTAGGAAAGCATTGTGTAGTAGTAGTAGTAGTAGTAGTAGTAGTAGTAGTAGTAGTGTGCTAGGAAAGCATGAGTAGTAGTAGTAGTAGTAGTAGTAGTAGTAGTAGTAGTAGTGTGCTAGGAAAGCCATTGTAGTAGTAGTAGTAGTAGTAGTAGTAGTAGTAGTGGCTAGGAAAGACTTGTAGTAGTAGTAGTAGTAGTAGTAGTAGTAGTGTAGCTAGGAAAGACCATTGTAGTAGTAGTAGTAGTAGTAGTAGTAGTAGTAGTAGTGTAGCTAGGAAAGACAATCTTGTAGTAGTAGTAGTAGTAGTAGTAGTAGTAGTGTAGCTAGGAAAGACCCATCTTGTAGTAGTAGTAGTAGTAGTAGTAGTAGTGTGCTAGGAAAGACATTGGTAGTAGTAGTAGTAGTAGTAGTAGTAGTAGTAGTAGTAGTAGTAGTAGTAGTGTGCTAGGAAAGCTGAGAGTAGAGTAGTAGTAGTAGTAGTAGTAGTGTAGTAGGAAAGACCATTGTAGTAGTAGTAGTAGTAGTAGTAGTAGTAGTGTAGCTAGGAAAGACCCACTTGTAGTAGTAGTAGTAGTAGTAGTAGTAGTAGTAGTAGTAGTAGTAGTGTAGCTAGGAAAGACCCCTGAGTAGTAGTAGTAGTAGTAGTAGTAGTAGGTAGCTAGGAAAGACCCCTCCTCTGTAGTAGTAGTAGTAGTAGTAGTAGTAGTAGTCAGTGTAGCTAGGAAAGACCCCATCCTCTGTAGTAGTAGTAGTAGTAGTAGTAGTCAGTGTAGCTAGGAAAGACCCCATCCTCTGTAGTAGTAGTAGTAGTAGTAGTAGTAGTAGTAGTAGTAGTAGTCAGTGTAGCTAGGAAAGACCCCATCCTCTGTAGTGTGTGTAGTAGTAGTAGTAGTAGTAGTAGTAGTGTGTAGTGTGCTAGGAAAGCTTGGGTGTAGTAGTAGTAGTAGTAGTAGTAGTGTGTTGTGAGTAGTGTGCTAGGACAGAATTTGGTAGTAGTAGTAGTAGTAGTAGTAGTGTAGCTAGGAAAGACCCTTTGTAGTAGTAGTAGTAGTAGTAGTAGTAGTGTAGCTAGGAAAGACTGGTAGTAGTAGTAGTAGTAGTAGTAGTAGTAGTAGTGTGCTAGGAAAGACTTGGTAGTAGTAGTAGTAGTAGTAGTAGTAGTAGTGTAGCTAGGAAAGACTGTAGTAGTAGTAGTAGTAGTAGTAGTGTAGTGTGCTAGGAAAGACTGTGTAGTAGTAGTAGTAGTAGTAGTAGTAGTGTAGTAGGAAAGACTTGGTAGTAGTAGTAGTAGTAGTAGTAGTGTGTGTGTGGGCTGTGTGTGTGTGTGTGTGTGGTGTGGGGGTGTGTGTGTGTGTGTGTGTAGAGTGTGGGCTGTTGTGTGTGTGTGTAGTGTAGTGTGCTAGGAAGACCCCCTTGTGTAGTAGTAGTAGTAGTAGTAGTAGTCAGAGTCGCTAGGAAAGACCCCATCCTTGTAGTAGTAGTAGTAGTAGTAGTAGTCAGAGTAGCTAGGAAAGACCCCATCCTCTGTAGTAGTAGTAGTAGTAGTAGTAGTAGTAGTCAGAGTAGCTAGGAAAGACCCCATCCTCTGTTGTAGTAGTAGTAGTAGTAGTAGTCAGTGTAGCTAGGAAAGACACCATCCTCTGAATGCTCTAGGTCTCTAGTTACCAGGATGTAGTAGTAGTTGTAGTAGTAGTAGTAGTAGTAGTAGTATCCTAGAGGTCACCACAGGTCATTTTATACAGTGATCAATGAAATGGCTCCTATGGGGACTAACATCATCACACATGGATCCAGATGGACTCATTGATCCACCAGAGTCTCAGCTTTAAACAGACCCAGTTTATGGGATTCAACACTGTTTAGGGACCCAGTATGCAGAAATACTCAGATACACCATGTAGACTAGGAGACAATAACACAGTTATACTGACTGGGACTATCATAAAGTGGGCATGTCTATAAAGGGGGGACTGGTGGGGACCCAGAGACCATTTACATTCACACATCTGGAGGTCAGAGGTCAAGGGACCCCTTTGAACATGGACATTTCCTCTCTAAAAGTCAGCATAACCCCGTAGCATTATTTATCATTGTTATTTTGACTGATTAAACAGTAGAATTACTGTCTTCATTTTCCTTGAAGGATGAGGCAGAATGACTGTTCGAAAACACTGTTTGTGGTGGGAAAGATGAGACGTGTTGTGTCTTGTGTGGGACTCTAAAATCAAGGTGAAGCAGCCGAACAAAGACCAACCAGAGCTCCTGTCGAACTCCGCCGGGGTTTCTAGTGTCTCCATGAGGAATGTGGGACTGTCGAGTGTTCAGGCAGCCGGGGATCATGGGACGGCAGATCAGACATGTCGCTGCACACGTGAAGCCGCAGTGGTTTAATATCACGTTTTGGTGTCCTCTACGTCTCACTGCTAGTTTTGTTGTATTATATGGAGAAGATATGGGGTCAAGTCTTTGGTATTGATACGAGAGAGGAGGTGTATTGACAGCAGTGTCATCCGATCGTCTCATTTCGGTTTTCAGGGCTAATGACTGTGAGTGTGTGCAGCTATAGAAACACAGACCTGGCTGGTGATGGGCACACACACACACACACACACACACACACACACACACACACACACACACACACACACACACACACACACACACACACACACACACACACACACACACACACACACACAGACAATAGGTCCATTGATGATGATGATGTGTGTGTCAGAAGGTTTCAAGTTGCACTCCGAACACCGGCCTCTCATGTGGCTCCCATCAGTCCAGCTTTCAAAATAAAAGCCCTCCATTTTCCCCTTTTTAAAACCCAGCAGATGTTTGTTTGTGATGCAGCGGACTGTAATCCACCTGCTGATCTGAATCAGAGAACAGCTCCCTCCATTGTTTGTTTTAGCAGCTATTTTACAGCTAGTTAAGCTGGGTTACCACTAAAAGTTCCCAGGAACTACTTTTCAAGGAACTAAGTGTGTTTTTATATCGGGTAAGATTGATCCGTACCATGAGCAAGTATGATTGTCTTCCCCCTGACTCCCATGCCATTCAGCTTTAGTTAAGATTACACATTAGTTAAGTTGTTCTGTACCAGACAGGAAACAGAAACAAAATGAAACTCACCAACACCATCGTCGTTAGTCTTTCCGACAATCACCAGCGATTGTTTGGTCGAAATAAACTCTTATTTCACTGAGTTAGATGAGTGGCTGTTGTTCGTCAGAGGCAGACCATTAAATTAGCTAAATAGAAAAACAAACTTTGCCTTCTGTTGTTTTTATTGTAAAGAACCTGTCGCTGCCTTCCTGCTGTATCAGACATGGCCATGCAGTTCAGAGGATGAGCTCGGCGCATGCTGCAGATACAGTCGTATGGTGCCTTCAGATGGGGTCGTGTTTACTGTGTTTACTTGGTGTTGAAGTGGTTCAGTTGTGAAGAACACTGCTAACAGTTTAGCAAGCTAGCTGGTGGGGAACATAATGCAGGAAATGTAAAGACATAAAGACGGAGGAGAAAGATCGTCGTTGAAGGTCGTTGAGAATATCAACGTTTTCCTCAGACAGATTATGCAATTACCAAGAAAAACTATATAAGACTAAAATTACAACATACTGTACAATATTAACTTAATATGCAGTGATAAATGAACTTCCAATACGACATGGGGGGAGGGGGGCGTTACTATGGACCCAGCTAGAACACAACCGTATTTGAAGGCTCCAATAGATATGAAGGAGTTTTACATGTATACAGATTTCAGAGACCAGCGGTGATACCAAACTACTCGCTGAATGCTAACGTTGCTCATGCTAAATAGCAGTCCACTTCTGTGTTTTGGGACAGGCACGGTTCATTGATCCAGATTACAGTAGGGAGTGTTCACACTAATCAAACGAACCAGACTTTGGGGACAAGTGTACTCGGATCTGGGCCCTGATGTGACAGCCCACTGTTGTCTGTGGTTCCATATAGGGGTCTAGTGGTTCCATATAGGGGTCTAAAGATCAGGCAAATTAGTCCGCTGATGGATGAAAAAGCCACATAACATGGCAAACTACATAAAGTGTCGTAAAGTTTTTAGTTTGTTTTGGTGTGAGTTTGGAGCTTTATGTAACCTCTCTCCCAACAAGCTGTCTGACCTGGTTGATACTGATTGATTCATCAAGTTTTCTGATTTCATGTGAAAGCAATATTTTCACATCTAGCTTTAAGAATTGAGCCGCTATGACCTAAAAATTGCAATGTGTAAATAAATTGTAATCAGCAAGTTTGTGTTAAAGAAATTAGTGGCATTAAAATGAATTTGCATTAACACATTATTGTGTTAACTTTGACTGCCCTAAAATGAACTAAGTTACATCACAAATCTATTTATTTTGACCCAAACCACAATCTTTTCCTAACCTAACCAGTAGTTGCTCGTTAATACTCAGTTAACAACACTAATCAATACCAGATATTGTCCAGAAACCCTCCCAGGTTCTGACTTTAGCATCAACAATCTGCTCCAATCAGAACATGACAAACTGCAGCCCAACAGGCAACAACAGCTGTCAGTGTGTCAGAGTGCTGACTTGACTAGGACTTGATCCAGACTGACTGGGACTATCAGAAAGTGGGCATGTCTGTAAAGGGGAGACTGGTGGGGACCCAGAGAACCCATTTACATCCACACATCTGGAGGTCAGAGGTCAACGGACCCCTTTGAAAATGGACAGAACAGTTTTTCCTCGCCAAAATATTTAACCTCCTTTGCGACAAGCTAGTACAACATAAACAACCTAAAAATGACAAGGTGCGTTCATGTGTGAGAGATTTGTCTAACACGTTATTATCTCGTTGACTTGGATGGCTCTCGTTAATACGTGTGTGATGTTTGTGTTCAGGACGACCATCGTGGTGACCGGAGCCTTCCTGGACGCTTTTCAGAAGGTGGCAGACATGGCGACCGGGACCAGAGGTACACACCCACACACACACACACACACACACACACACACACACACACACACACACACACACAGACACACAGTGTGATAAAGACAACGTGAGGAAAATCAATGTGAGATCTGCTCTGTTGGATGTGTGTGTGTGTTTTGTGTTTTGTGTGTGTGTGAGACGACATGCCAGTCCCTCTTGAGCCGCTTCGTACTGTGTGATCTTTCTTTTTATTAGAAATAGTGAGATCACGAGGGAACTAATTAGCTCTGTTAACTCTCTGTAGAGCAGGCTGTGTGTGTGTGTGTGTGTGTGTGTGTGTGTGTGTGTGTGTGTGTGTGTGTGTGTGTGTGTGTGTGTGTGTGTGTGTGTGTGTGTGTGTATTACTAATGTTGTGGGGGCATGAATCTCTTTACACCGTCACATTGTGAGGACTTGCCTTCCCTCCTCATAACATTACATGGTTTAGGGTAAGGGTAAGGTTAGATTTAGGTTGAGGTAAGGGCTAGGATTAGGCAAGTAAAAGTTGCGTTTAGGTTTAGGGTAAGTTTCCAGGAAATGAGTGTTTTGTGACACAGTGAGGCGTCTTGTTTTACTCTGGATTAGGTTATTAGGCAGATCCTCCTCTGTCCTGATTCAATACTATCACAATACTCCGGTTCCGATTTGATGTGTGTTGTAAGTATTTTTGATTCAATGTTATGATTTATTGTGATTTTTGTTGTCTTTTTTACTAGCAGACCATGGGGAAAAGTGGAGTCAGACACTTCTAGGGACTTTCATTTTGGAAATTCTCTAACTGAATCCAGTAAAATGTTTGATTTCCAGCATGTATGCAGTCAGAGATGTCCTGAAGTCAAATATATCAGGATCAATGTCAGGAATTATTGATTACATTTTTTCTAGCAACCCAAAAATCAAAGAAGAGAGACGTTTCCCTCACAGATTAGTGATGTTTCCCATCCCTATTACTCAGATTCACACTTCACAGTGCAGGGAGGTCTCAGTTCTCCTCTGTAATCCAGCATTGTGGGAAATACTTTTGTTTGCTTTTGTGTTCAGGCATGGATAGTTTCAACATATCACTTTGTTAAATATGGAGGTACTCCTCCATCCTCGTCATTACACTAGTATGTCAGTAACAGCTGAATAATGGAATTTTATTAGGGTTTTATATCATCCTGTAACTTCCCAGTAGTGTTTGTTATTCAAATTATTCAAAGCTGAACATTCAAATTTTGGTCAAAGTACATGTATTTTAACATCGCAGTGCTATTTTACCTTCAAGTCCTTTTAAAACTTTTTTTCAGCGTCAGTTCCCCATCAGAAAGGGCTGTCTGACGGAGAGGTAAATGGTGAAAATGTTCCAAACATAGCGTACACTTCAGCTGAGTTAGATTTTTTTTTAGTGGCTAAAATCTGTTTTTCTGCTGCACCACAGCTTTACCTCGCTGTCAGACAGCCCTTTTTGAAAGGGAACCGAAGCCATTATTTCAGTTATTTCCAAGGGTCTTCTCAAATATTAACAGAGCATCGTCCCTACTGCTGATGCAGACTGTAGGAGGACGTGGACGACCAGAGCATTCAGAGCTGCAGCGCCTGTGTTGGGGCTTTGTGAAGACAGTCAGCTGCCAGTATGGTTATATAATACAGTAGTTGGCTGGTATTTAGAGGAGATCCAGTAGTGTGTGTGTGTGTGTGTGTGTGTGTGTGTGTGTGTGTGTGTGTGTGTGTTGAATCATGGCCGCTCCCCTCAGCAGACCTGCTCTGTCATGACTTAGTCTTCATGTTTGTTCATCAGAAACGAGCCAACACACGTTAAGAAACACACTTTCAATCAGGCAGATTTATCTGTTTTGACTGTGCTTTTTGACGACAACCATAGAAATAGAATAATAGTAGAACAGATATTGGACTGTGGTCATGTGACTGGCACAAAATAAAAAGGTTATTATTGGTAGTTGTTGCGGTGACGGAACGTGGATGCCGCTCCAGCGATGGATGGTAGCTAGGTAGCTTGTCCTTCTCCGGAGTGGTGGAGGGAAGGTTATCTGTCGTGTTACCTCTTTGACGCCCATGTTAGCAGGTTAGAGCAGCCACACAGCCGACATGCACCACTGTTCGGCTGCGTCTCCTCGAGAGATTTGGTTGTTTTTTTTTCTGTGTGCCTCGTGGAGCGTCACGCTGCCAGCGGGTGCGTCCGCCACTAGCGAGGTGCATCACACCGCCATCGAGGTAACGTCACGCCTGCCAGCAGGTGCATACGCTGCAGCGAGGTAGCGTCACACCTGCCAGCGAGGTAGCATCACGCCTGCCAGCAAGGTAGCGTCACACCTGCCAGCAAGGTAGCATCACGCTTGCCAGCGAGGTAGCGTCACACCTGCCAGCGGGTAGCACACGCTGCCAGCGAGGTAGCACACGCTTGCCAGCGAGGTGCGTCACGCCTGCCAGCGAGGTAGCGTCACACCTGCCAGCGAGGTAGCGTCACACCTGCCAGCGAGGTAGCATCCGCCACTCAGCGAGGTAGCGTAAGCCTGCCAGCAGGTAGCATCACGCTTGCCAGCGAGGTAGCGTCACGCCACTCAGCGAGGTAGCGTCACGCTTGCCAGCGAGGTAGCATCACACCTGGCAGCGAGGTAGCGTCACGCCTGCCAGCGAGGTAGCATCACACCTGGCAGCGAGGTAGCGTCACGCCTGCCAGCGAGGTAGCATCACACCTGGCAGCGAGGTAGCATCACGCCTGCCAGCGAGGTAGCGTCACGCCACTCAGCGAGGTAGCGTCACGCTTGCCAGCGAGGTAGCATCACACCTGCCAGCGAGGTAGCGTCACGCCTGCCAGCGAGGTAGCATCACGCCTGCCAGCGAGGTAGCGTCACACCTGGCAGCGAGGTAGCATCACACCTGGCAGCGAGGTAGCGTCACGCTTGCCAGCGAGGTAGCGTCACGCCTGCCAGCGAGGTAGCATCACACCTGGCAGCGAGGTAGCGTCATGCCGCTCAGTGAGGTAGCATCACGCCGCTAACACTAACCTGCCGACTTGTTTTCTGTGACCAGTGTAACATTAAAGCGTGGTGGAATTAGCAAGCTAGCTAACTTGCCAGCCATCTGCTAGTTGGCTAGCTAGCTAATTCTGCCATGCTTTAATGCTACACTGGTTACAGAAAATGAGCCGATTAAAGTTGTCTCTCATCTGGTGATAGCGCTGTGTTTTCTGTGTGTGGATGAAGTTGTTAAATGTTACTCATTTCTTCTGACTCTGATTGTTAACGTTACTGCTCCACTGCTCACTTAGTCGCCACTGCAGAACCTCAGTGAGTCCACAACTCTGAGTCGGTTTAGTTTATATGGAAGATAGGCTGCTACAGCAGCAGCAAGTTTATTTGTTTTATTGAAACATCAGTGCCCTACACCTCCACCTCCACCTCCACCATTTTGGACTGAAAGTGACCAGATGCCCTAGTAAAATTTAAAATGTCCGCCTACAAAGTGGCGTAAAGAAGTAAAACAAATTGTTTCTACTCTGTTGTCATATTCTACTGTGTTGAACAATAAAGTTTTCTAAATATAATAAACGTTTTCAGTCCAAAATGGCGACAGCAGCTGAACACCAGAGTTTCGTCTCTTGCTTCGCACACACACACACACACACACACACACACACACACACACACACAAATAACAACAACAACAACAAACACACAGAGAGAGTTACACTGTTTGCCTTGACAACTCCTGTCACCACACAAAAACACTTAATTGTTTTCTCCCTTTCAGCCCCTCATAACACCCTCAGGCTGTGTGTGTGTGTGTGTGTGTGTGTGTGTGTGTGTGTGCCTGCGTGTGTGAGAACTGGTCTGGTGGGTTTGTGTGTGGATCTTGTGGTTGGTTGCCACGGTAATGTTCTCGTCTTTCTGTGATGTGGGCGGTGGGAGACGCCGTGTGTTTGAGGGTTGTTTAACCAGGACAGACGGACTGACAGGAGGACGGCCGGGACGCCAGTGATTTGCTCAAAGGCAGCTGGGTGGTGATACAGTTCACACCTGATGTGGGAGTTCCTCTGTGAGGGAACATGTCAGAACGGGTCACTGTCCGTTGACGTTAAGTGTTTGTCAGTGTAAATGCCTTATAGGCACCGACAGCGTCCTCCTGGTCTGTTAACGCAGTAACGTCAGTAAGTAGTGACATTAGAGTTTCTGAGCTTTTGTACAATAAACAGATGCAACAAATGAGTTTGAATGAAACCTATTAGCAGCTAGCTACAAATGGCAAACAGCAGTATATCATTCAGATGTACTGTATAAAGTATACTGTATATGTACTGGTGCCTTCAGGTGTGGTGGTGTTTACTAGTTGGGTCCATATGAACGCCCCCCTCATGTTGCATTCATGACCCCGTTAAGTGTTTTCTAAAAGCTCTGAGCTCACGACTTGTGACGTGTTTGCTGACGTTGTCAGAAATGGTGGAGCCCACGGAAGTTCATGTACTGGAGCATAATTAGTTAATGTTAAGATAAGATAAGATAAGATATTCCTTTTTTGGTCCCACAGTGGGGAAATTCACACATTACAGCAGCAAAGTGGATAGTGCAATAAAAGACAAGAAGCATAGATTTAAAAACAGTATTAATACAAATAAAATAAATTAGTATATACACAATAGAAAAAGTAAAGCCAGAAGTATGTCCATTATATCAATAGATAATTGTCCAGTTCCTATAATTTGAGCAGATGATATAATTGCACATATGAGTCCTTATTTCACTTATTACCGGTGAGTTTGTTGTGAATGTGACTGTGATTGTGGTTTACTGGGAGCAGTGCAGTATATATATGTTGTACAGTATATTGTGATTTTAGTCATATATTTTTCTTGGTAATTGTATAATCTGTCTGAGGAAAATGTTGATATACTTAACAACCTTAACCAACCAGATATTCGATCTTTGGTAACAATACGATGGAGCTCAGAAATGGAGGAGCAACTAGTTGATCAGTGTGTTATTATTTAACATGTCTCCATCACTTCATTCATCCATCCTTCATCAGTTTTCAGTACAGAGTAAAAACTAACATCACTAATTCTTCCTGCCCGTCGTCCATAGTTTGATAGAAATTACAGTGAGCAGCTACAGTGAATCTTTATATTTGTGAGCTGTTATAAAGAATAAAGCCTTCAGGAGGAACCAGTGGGTTGAAGTGAAGTCAGACAGTGTTGAGGGGCAGAATAAAGATGGTAAATGCTAAATGGACTTCATTCACAGAACGTGAATACTACGCAGCAAAACAGACACATAATTATTTTGATTCAGTTTTCCTGACATTTCACGCCGTGAACAAAGTCACGTTGTGCGTGGATGGGTTGAGTTGCGCCGATACTATTTATGAAGCAACACAGAGGCTCCGTACTGCAGATTTTATTACTACTTTCAGTGCGGTGTACGGGGAACGCCGAGGACATGGTCATGTGGGACAGATCGATAGCCAATAGAAAACCGAGCTGACTGAAGAGGGAAGGACAACCATCACCAGAGTATAAAATAGTAGTGAGATGGAGCTCAGAGATGGAGGAGAAAGTGCTTTATTAGTGTTTATTCAATGTGTCTCCATGACTTCATCCATCCATCCTTCATCGGTTTTCAGTACAAAGTAAAAACTAACGTCTCTAATTCTTCCTGCCCATCGTCGGCCATGTTTGGTTACACTAAAGTCATGTTAGATCAGCAGAGATTCAGTGAGATTTCTGTATTTTTTAGTGGGACTCTTGAATGAATGAATCTTAGTGTGTTTTGACTGTTTTGTCCTAATCGTTGCTCTCCACTCACTATAGGATCTAAACTGTTAACTTTAACAGAACATGTGGTTCTGTGTGGACTCGCTCACGTTTTACACATCTGGTCAGATCTGAAACATCTGCTAATGTGGGCCAGCCTTTAGTCAGGGGTCGACAGTTTATACTCTGTGATAGAAAAGGGGATTCTTCAGGAAAAAGGTTAGTACGCCACACTTAACCATTGATTACGTGATATAGATTAACACCTGATCGATCAGAGAGCCTGAAAGTAGAAGTTGTGAGGTGTCAGTCCGTCTCTCTCCTGGCTGCTGTGTGTTGGGTTATATCAAATTAGATCACATGACTTCATTCCGTTATATTTTAGTAAACAGAGATGAAGACTTTCTGCTCCCATCCCTCCTCCTCCTCCTCCTCCTCCTCCTCCTCCTCCTCCTCCTCCTCCTCCCGTCCCTCTGATGCATTCATAAGTTTCTTCTAAATCTTTGTTACACCAGCGGTACCATATTAAAGTCCGTTCGTCTAAAGCGCCGGCTGTACTGTACAGACTGAATGTACTCGTAACACTTGAGAGCAGGTCTCTGGTATCTGTAGATGGCTGCAGGCGTCAGTGCTGATGTTGAGGAGTCGCGATAAGGACGCCTTCCCAGCTGAAAACTTGACATAAATCTTGTCACAATCAGCTGATTTTGAAGGCTGGTTCCTCTCGTCTTGTTCTCTGGTGATTCCACATGACCGGTTTCCCCGGCAACCGAGGAACAGCTGACGTCTGTGGCATCATGGGGCTTTCAAAACACACACACACACACACACACACACACACACACACACACACAGATCACAAGATGGCCTTCTGAGTGCTGACTCGTCGTGGTGGAGGTTTTTCTAGTTGACTGTTTGCTGAATCCCGACTGACTGATTGATTGATCAGTTAATCAATAACTGGATCAATTGAAAGAGAGAGAGAGTGATTTAGTGTTACACACCGGAGCTGTTCTCTAGTTGTGATGAAGGCCGATATCAAAGCGTCGGGCCGCTGTGTCATTGTTTGACTACAAAGTCTTGATTCATAAAGATCAGATTATTGTTTTTTTTGCCCAGATACTTTTTTACACTCTTCTTAAAAAAGTGAACTGAACTCTCTTTTATTTAGAAAGTGTTTCATGAATCAGACTACAACATAATCTATAATATAAAAAGCTGCATTTTCAGTGTCAGTATCTGCTGTAATCTGCGAGAATACGGTTGTCATTGTTTACTGTCACACTCGGTTTGTCGCCGAGGGCGGAGGAGGAGCTTTGACGAGAGACGTGGGCTGAAATTCACCCTTTGTTTCATCAATATAGTCGAAAATAAATAAATAATGATTCAATTGCGGTGCGAAAGCTCAGAAAAGTCAATCTTTTTCTGGAAAAAACTGTTGCTTTTTCATCGTCTAATGATGAACTGTGTGAAAGTATTCCTGACAAAAACAGTTTAAAACTAAACTATGAAAATATATTGATGTGACTTTATCTCATGAGAAAACGACGCTGTGTTTAAAGGTCTTTAGACTGGGCTGTTTCAAAGTTTAGAAATGGTGGATTATTTCTCTGTTATAATGCTACTTGTCATTGTATTTGACATGGTTGTAAAGCCTGTTTATTTACCTTCTCAATGATGTCCAACTTGTCAGGATCATGTATTGATGTGATTAGCAGCACAGCTGATTATGTGGGTAGCGTCCAGTGAAATTAGCCTAAACTCTCTGCTGATGCTAAACAGTGTTTCCTCCTCATGTTGGTACTGACTCTGGTTTTAGCTCCACTGATTGGCAGCGAATCATCTGATGTCTAAATCATATCAGAGAAGAGATGAGGAGTTTTGTTTTGAAACTAAATATTGAACTGAGCCGTGCTGGTTTTAAAAAGACTCTTCAGACTGAACCGGATCACTTTGTGATCCTGTGGTCTGGTTTTGTGGAACCTGACTGGCAGAAACCTGGAGCTCAGAACCAGAACCGAAGTAGGTCTTCAGTTGCATAGCGGTCTTAAATGGTCTTTAAATGTCTTAAACTTGACTTGTAGGAACCTTGAGATACCTGGTCATAGAGTAGTAAAGAAACCAGAAAATACTCATATTTAAGAAGCTGGAATCAGATTTTATATAGTTGACAACTAATCAGTAATCGGTGCAGCTCTACATATCTGTCTTTAGGAGGGGTTAGGGACCTGAACGGTTGCTCATTGTGGTTAATTAAACCAGTGTAACACTCGTTAACGTGGAGGATTCAGATGGAGAAGGCTGAGGTCACCTCGTTTGTGACACGTTTGTCTAACTGACAGTCCAGAGTTCAGGGATCCAGAAGGACAGAAACCAGTGCAGTCTTTTGAGAAATGGACAGGAATTAACACTCGGAGACTTTGGTGAAAGGGCCACATTATGAGCTGTGAGGAGCCGAGAGAGGCTGGAAAATATCTGGTTTTAGTAGGAGGCTGAACACTTCTCTCTCTGTCTCTCTGGCGTTGTGTTTTTGGAAAACGGAGGGAAATTATAAATGACTGCAGCAGCTTTTTATTTTCCTCCTCTTCTTTTTTTCCATGCAGAGCGGTTCATGACTGATTTTTAGTCCAATCGTTCAGTTTTCATATCATTACACAGTAGCTTTATAAGAATAAGTATGGGAACAGCGTAGAGGAAGGGGGCCAGTTATTGTCCCTGAAGGGCCACATGAGAAACCAGATTGTTGCTGGGGGCCACATGAGAAACCAGATTGTTCCTGGGGGCCACATGAGAAACCAGATTGTTCCTGGGGGCCACATGAGAAACCAGATTGTTCCTGGGGGCCACATGAGAAACCAGATTGTTCCTGGGGGCCACATGAGAAACCAGATTGTTCCTGGGGGCCACATGAGAAACCAGATTGTTCCTGGGGGCCACATGAGAAACCAGATTGTTGCTGGGGGCCACATGAGAAACCAGATTGTTCCTGGGGGCCACATGAGAAACCAGATTGTTGCTGGGGGCCACATGAGAAACCAGATTGTTCCTGGGGGCCACATGAGAAACCAGATTGTTCCTGGGGGCCACATGAGAAACCAGATTGTTCCTGGGGGCCACATGAGAAACCAGATTGTTGCTGGGGGCCACATGAGAAACCAGATTGTTCCTGGGGGCCACATGAGAAACCAGATTGTTGCTGGAGGCCAAACAAATACTGTCAGACGTAACCTCTATTTAACACTATAAGAAACAAACTGTTCAGCATTTATTCTACTGAAAATCACTTTAAAGAGCAGATTATTGATAAAATGATATTATATACAGGAGTCTATGAACCGTACAGGACTGACTGGTTAGGGTAGGAATGTTTCCATTAACTGAACTTAACATTTAAATTAGCATTAACCCTTACATTTAACATTTAACACCACATTAACCCTTACATTTCTTTCTTTGGTTGCATGCAGCTTTGTAAAAAGTCCTTGCTGCTTTAGTGTCTTTTGTGTGTTTTGTCTGAAACCTCCCGGTCTGGGCAGAACCATCATGAGGGCCGGATCCGGCCCGCGGGCCGTATAATACCCAGGTCTGGCATAGGACAAAGAGGGCACTGATTTCTGCTTTCTAATAATAATGATAATAATAATAATAATAACTTTATTTATATAGCAAAAACAAATTACAAAGACATAAAAAGCATATAAGCAAATAATAAATGTATGGGTTCGTAGTACTTACTATCTACATTTGTAGCCTCCTTTTTTTTTTAAATTTCAAATTTTTTTATTGATTTTGAATGGATTGGTACACGACAAGTTGACAAGTGAGACACTGTATAGGCAAAAATAAAATTAAATGCAGGATAAAAGAGATCCATACAAGAAACACAGGTGATAATCCCTGACAGAAATAAGGTAATATCTTGAAATAAAAAATAAATAAATAAAATACAATAAAGATGGGAATTAGACAGGGCAGCATTTTAAATCAAGCACGATGTAGCCTCAGGTTTGGTGAACCCAGACCTCCTTTATCTTTTGGGGAGCACATTTTACTCCATCTGGTCCGAAGTTTCTTCCCCTCCCATAGAAACTCTTTAATTATTGAGTCATATTGTTGAACATCATAGATCATCATAGCTATGTAATTTAGCTGTGGTGCAACAACCATTTTAATAACATTAATCTTGCTCCATACTGTAAACGTCAATTTTCCCCACTTGTCTACATTACTTGTCGTGTATACACAAAATTCAGTGAAGGCATTTCCTGTGTTGGGGTTACTTTTATTCTCAGGTATGACATGCCCTTCAACACCCATTTTAAGTTAAGACATGACACTATAAGATAAGATAAGATAACCTTTATTCCTTCCTTTATTAATCCCCGGAGGGAAATTCGGGTGTCATAGCAGCATCAACAGTACATGCTATACTTGAACATGTACTAGAGATAGACATAGCTTCTGATTTCCTACAGTTCATTTTATGTGAAGCCTACTTTTTAAACAGAAAGACACATTTGACATTGTGATATTTACTTGAAGTGACGTACAGAATAACCTGCCGTGCATGTTGCTGCTGCCCGGGATGCGACAATACAACAGACAGATGCAGAGATACGGTAAACAGGACGGTTTACCCGCCAGCCTCCCCAGACACGCCCACTTTATGAATATCACATTCAGTTTGTGTCACAAACTGCTGTAAAAACCTCGACTGAGACGCATATTTGTGATGTCCAAAGAATGCTCAGAAATCCTGAATAATATCAGCAGATCACACGTTTTAATCTGAAAATACTCCGTTCAGAATGAGAACTAATTCAGAGTATCTAAGCTCAGTATGCTGTTTACATACGGTGTATTGAATTCTGAATATTAGTAAATATTAGTGTACATGTAAACATAGTCAGTGATACACACAGTTGATGGTTGTTGTTTGGTTGATGCCCACCGGTGGTGTGATGGTCTGTGGAGACTCTACACACAAACAACGCTTGATGAAACGTGTCACCGATGAACTCGAACTCGTCACTGATCCGACGTCTTCAGAGTCGTGAATCACCAGCACATTAAACCAGAACAGAACAACATGTGAGAATCAAAAACAAACTCCCTCCCACAGCGAGTCGGTCTCACCTCGCCAGGTCACATTTTTCCTCTGAAGTCGACTCTGAGCTCCATTAGACATGTCTGAACACAGACGCAACACACGCCTGTAGCGCTACACACCTGGCTACGACACACACACACACACACACACACACACACACACACACACACACACACACACACACACACACACACACACAGGCTTCGTCACACGTGTTGTAATTCATGTGTTGCTAAATGAATATTTGCAGCGTTGATCAGGGCGAGGCAGTGATACTGAACTGTGATACTGAATAAATAAAGTCTGACTGCAGAAGGCGATCAGTGAATGAAAACACCATCACACGTTTTACCTCGAAGTAAAGGATCATTTTGATTTATTATCACCGTTAAACAGGGGAGTCACCACCACAGCAGCATCAGGGTTCCCCTCACAGGGCCGGTTGTAACTGTAAGACCATATAAATATATCTGCTCTCGATCATATTACAAAATTGGCTCTGCATTTGATTATTATTAGTTTTAGTACTAATTTATTTAATAACTAGCTCTGATGACAAAATGTGAGTAAAAAAACACCCTAAATATTTTCATAACAACAGGTTGTTGTCAGAGTTTGGTGGATGGTTGCTACTGATCGATTAGTTGGTATTGATTCAGTTTGGAGCGGTATGTCGGCTGGACAGCTGTAAAACTGAGCCACAACCAACTAAATGTTAATGAAACAAAGAAACAACAGGAGTAGTAGTAGTAACAACAGGAGTAATAGTAGCAACAACAGTAGTAATAGTAGTAACAACAGTAGTAATAGTAGTAACAACAGGAGTAATAGTAGCAACAACAGTAGTAATAGTAGTAACAACAGTAGTAATAGTAGTAACAACAGTAGTAATAGTAGCAGAAACAGTAGTAATAGTAGTAACAACAGGAGTAATAGTAGCAACAACAGTAGTAATAGTAGTAACAACAGTAGTAATAGTAGTAACAACAGGAGTAATAGTAGCAACAACAGTAGTAATAGTAGTAACAACAGTAGTAATAGTAGTAACAACAGTAGTAATAGTAGTAACAACAGGAGTAATAGTAGCAACAACAGTAGTAATAGTAATAGTAGCAACAACAGTAGTAATAGTAATAGTAGCAACAACAGTAGTAATAGTAGTAACAACAGGAGTAATAGTAGTAACAACAGTAGTAATAGTAGTAACAACAGGAGTAATAGTAGCAACAACAGTAGTAATAGTAGTAACAACAGTAGTAATAGTAGTAACAACAGGAGTAAGAGTAGCAACAACAGTAGTAATAGTAGTAACAACAGGAGTAATAGTAGTAACAACAGGAGTAATAGTAGCAACAACAGTAGTAATAGTAGTAACAACAGGAGTAATAGTAGCAACAACAGTAGTAATAGTAGTAACAACAGGAGTAATAGTAGTAACAACAGTAGTAATAGTAGTAACAACAGGAGTAATAGTAGTAACAACAGTAGTAATAGTAGTAACAACAGTAGTAATAGTAATAACAACAGGAGTAATAGTAGCAGAAACAGTAGTAATAGTAGTAACAACAGTAGTAATAGTAGCAACAACAGTAGTAATAGTAGCAGAAACAGTAGTAATAGTAGTAACAACAGTAGTAATAGTAGTAACAACAGTAGTAATAGTAATAACAACAGGAGTAATAGTAGCAGAAACAGTAGTAATAGTAGTAACAACAGTAGTAATATTAGTAACAACAGGAGT
>CAMQGK010000603.1:310000-439432 GCA_947000775.1 Pterois miles
TGATTGAGTTTCCTTAACACACACACTGAGCCACAGCTTCCTGCTGCAGATCAGCTCTTTATCACACTAAATACCGTTTGGATAAATACAACAGTTAAAACCTTGAAGAGGAAAATGTGTCCTCAGATGTTCTGATACTATTTTTTGCTTCCTGATTCTTACTCTAATACCTGAACTTGTATATCGGCTGATACTGAGTACTGATCCGATACCACTGCGTTAAAAAATCGTGTCGCCATTTTACAGCTTTTACGCTTTTAATGATTTATACTTATGCTGAATATAATCCATCAATCTGATTTCCACTGATCAGTCTGGTTTCCACGATGACGTTTCCCGTCCGTGACGGAGTTAGCGTGCAGCTTTAGCCGTGATGTCTAGCTCTGCTTTTCCAAAGTGTTTCCCTCCTTTACTGGATGTGTAGTGTTTACCAGGCTGGATTTAACATGGAGGGTGGAGGTCGGATCCACGCCCACCCTCCACCCTTTAATACTTTCTGAGGTTTGTTCTGGTTGACGGATACCGAATGGATATGATGTCACGTTACTCAGACTACCACAATAAAAGAGCTAACTTCCTTCTACCTCCACATAGACTCAGAGGAAGCAGACATATGGATTCTGGCATTAAAACATCTATTTAGAAATCATAAAACAAAAATGCAGAGTGAGCCATCTCTCTTCTGTCCCATCTCTGTTGAGAGCTGCGGTACTGACTGGCAGGTTATACAGACGGTGTAGTGAGTGCTGGGCTGATAAATGATGTGATGACAAGACATCTGATCGGTATTTTGATTGGTTGTTTGGTTTCAGTCATCGTCTGACTGTTGTTTTATTTTCCAGGCGCCACCAAGGAGATCGGGTCAGCGCTGACCAGGATGTGTATGAGACACCGCAGCATTGAGTCCAAACTCAAACTGTTCACCACGTAAGCACACACACACACACACACACACACACACACACACACACACACACACACACACACACACACACACACACACACACACACACACACACACACACAGCATTGTAAGTGTTGTTTACCAGGTAGGGAGGAGGGCTGGTGAAGGCGTGAACGATGTGCTGACACCTTTCTGACAGTGTGGGAACTAATAACTATGAACCGACATCAGATGCTCAAACACATGACGACCAGGAGGAGCGGCCATCACGGCAGCTGTTTCTCTGCTGTCATTACAGACGCTGTCAGTCTACGACAAGCCGTTTTATAGATTTAATATCTAGACTGGATATTCATTAGAGATATATGCTACATCATTTTGACCAGTCAAAACTCTAATTCAGGATATACATAATTTTACTTTGACTGGGCAAAACTCTAATTCTAGATATCTGTATTTACATTTTGTGAATTTCCCCACTGTGGGACCAATAAAGGTATATCTTATCTTATCTTTGACTAGTACGAATCAAACTGCTTTAGTCATTCATGTGTATGATATTGTTGTGGAGCTATGCCTAGTCATAATGCAATTGTTAGTATCTCTAATGTTAATTCCAGATAGTCAAGCTTAGCTATTAAATGTTAGAACAGCTTTATATAGTCAGTCAGACGATTCACACACATCATACAGCTCTCTGTTTAACCCTATGAGACCCACAGGGCTGTCTGTCCATTGGTACCAATTATGTCATGTTACCATGCTGGGAAGGAGGTTAAATAATATTATAACATGATGATATTAGTATGTCGTGTCCATCCTCATGCTCTATTGTGTCTCATAAGTTGTTGCAGTAATTTTTGGGTTGATACCATTTGTTACACAGATTTGGTGCTAAATTGAACCATTTTTACCACTGGAGAATTGATAAAAATGATCAATAATCCCTGCACAGTACCACATTAACACACCAAGACCTTGAGGAACACCATAGAAAAAGCCATGCTGTGATTTGGGATCAACAACTTTTGACTTTTCTGCTAGAATTGCATTTTTTGGCGATTGGATGGTGAGCACTTATGCTCAGAAACCACCTTATTGTCAGTGTAGCTAGGAAAGAGGTCACCACAGGTCATTTTATATAGGGGTCAAAGAAATGGCTCCTATGGGGACTAACATCATCACACATGAATCCAGTTGGACTCATTGGATCCACCAGAGTCTCAGCTTTACACTGAGACCCAGTTTATGGGATTCAACACTGTTTATGGACCCAGTATGCAGAAATACTCAGATACACTACTTAGACTAGGAGACAATAACACAGTTATACTGACTGGGACTATCATAAAGTGGGCATGTCTGTAAAGGGGAGACTGGTGGGGACCCAGAGAACCCATTTACATCCACACATCTGGAGGTCAGAGGTCAACGGACCCCTTTGAAAATGGACATGATGGGTTTCCCAACTTTGGAGCATTAAAAAGCAATAAAATGATCCTGCAACAGCATCTGAAGACATTAAAGTCTGGATCACCCTGCAGGTCGCAGGGTGTTAACAGATGTTACTGTTACTTTTTGTTTTTTCATTTGAAGATAACATTAATAGACCAAATTTATCAGTTATTTGGAAAAATAATTCATAATTGATAGTTGCAATTATATTGTATTGCAATTGTGAATTTGTCCACTGTGGGACTAATAAAGGAATATCTTATCTTATCTTATAACAAACAATTCTATGCAATTAATTATGGTGACCCAACATACCAGAGTTACGGGTTTAAATCCCAGTATCTGTTGAAAAAGGCCTGACTTCTTCTCTTCTCTCAGCGCTCTCTCAGAATGCCTCGTCACTCCGCTGGAGCTGAAGATGGAGGAGTGGAAAAAAGTGGCCAGTCAGCTGGACAAGGACCATGCTAAAGGTATGCTAACATGCTAACAGACACAGGGGCTGCAGTCTGAACCTCATACTACATCAGCAGTACGTACTGATTTGGTCAAAATTTAGCTTGTAGTATGGGAACAAAAGCAACAGCCAGTAACCGAAGCATCAGACCAGTCTACCTCTCCGACTGTATCCCACAATGCATCAGACCAGTCTACCTCTCTGACTGTATCCCACAATGCATCAGACCAGTCTACCTCTCCGACTGTATCCCACAATGCATCAGACCAGTCTACCTCTCCGACTGTATCCCACAATGCATCAGACCAGTCTACCTCTCCGACTGTATCCCACAATGCATCAGACCAGTCTACCTCTCCGACTGTATCCCACAATGCATCAGACCAGTCTACCTCTCTGACTGTATCCCACAATGCATCAGACCAGTCTACCTCTCCGACTGTATCCCACAATGCATCAGACCAGTCTACCTCTCCGACTGTATCCCACAATGCAAAGCGCTGGAATGCTACAGAATTTTCTTTTTTCATCTCTAAATTCAGTTCTGAACATCTTTGATTTGAGAAATGAACTGTGTAGATGTTGACTATTGACAGTTTTACGATATTAGACGGTGAATCCATTTGCTTCGATGTTTTCAGAGTTTAGAAGCTCCACTATCTGCTGTGACAGCTAGCTGGCGTCTGTTGAGGTCGCTACCTCGCCAGCCAGGCGGTGGCGCTCTCAGACCGCTATAAGCTGTCTGGAGGTCTCTACAGACCGGTCTGTGGACTATAGGCTTTCATTTCACTGTTGACTGATAATTTGTTTAAATGTCACAACAGTAAAGTTCATTATAAATTAATGGGAACCTGTAATTAGCTGACTTCTGGAGTGGAGAGTAGCAGAGAGAGGAGGAGGCGAGACGAGGGGAGAGGGAGAGGAAGAGGAAGAGTGAAAAGATCTTCCTCTGACAGTCAGATAGATTCCTGCTGAGTCAACATCTTCCTCTATCTGGACATCAGTCCTGGGGGTCTGTTAGTTTATGAATAAATGTTATAATACGGAACATCTGGAGGAGTCCTCTGGTTTTTATGAATAAATGTTGATAATATCTGGACATCAGTCCTCTGGTTAGTTTATGAATAAATGTTGATAATATCTGGAGGAGATCAGTCCTCTGGTTAGTTTATGAATAAATGTTGATAATATCTGGAGGAGATCAGTCTCTGGTTAGTTTATGAATAAATGTTGATAATATCTGGAGGAGATCAGTCTCTGGTTAGTTATGAATAAATGTTGATAATATCTGGAGGAGATCAGTCCTCTGGTTAGTTTATGAATAAATGTTGATAATATCTGGAGGAGATCAGTCTCTGGTTAGTTTATGAATAAATGTTGATAATATCTGGAGGAGATCAGTCCTCTGGTTAGTTTATGAATAAATGTTGATAATATCTGGAGGAGATCAGTCCTCTGGTTAGTTTATGAATAAATGTTGATAATATCTGGAGGAGATCAGTCTCTGGTTAGTTTATGAATAAATGTTGATAATATCTGGAGTAGTAAAGAGATCAGTCTCTGGTTAGTTTATGAATAAATGTTGAGGATCAGTGTTTTATTCTTCCCGATACTATATCAGTAGTATGTACAGTAGTAGGTGGTTTTGAATACACCGTAACTCTCTCTCACTGCCGACTTGCTGTTGTTGTTGTTCAGAGTACAAGAAGGCCAGAGCGGACATCAAGAAGAAATCATCAGACACCATCAAACTGCAGAAGAAGGTGAAGAAAGGTGAGAAGAACAAACAGACATCAGCAGCGTTCAGCAGCACTGACCTGATATTATCACACATCATCAGAAGGTAAAGGACTGTTAGGTCTGATGAGGAATCCACCTGCTGGATACGAATGAGTTAATCCTCCACAGTAAACATGAGCTTCCCTCGCTGTGCTGAGACGAGTGTTTTCACATCTCTGCCTCCAGTCGCTCACCTGACACCCAGCGGGAAAGCTAAGCTAAAATAACTGCCACCTTTCCTGTTTCGTTTAGTCTTCTTTTAAAGAAGGTCATTTCTTTCTGCTGCTTTTAGAAATGTTTTACAGATGGCTTTTAGCACATTAGACATCCAGAGAACTAAACTTACCCCCAACTGTTTTATACCTACCATTTAAAATAAGTCATTTAACTCACCTTTACCTTGGATTTGTTTGTCTTGACTTGGGACTTGATGGTCTTAAATAGGGGTGGGAATAAAATCAGTTCACTTATATATTGTAATTTTTTAATGCCAGAATTTGCTTCGTTTGAGTCTATGTGGAGGTAGAAGGAAGTCACTGCTGTTATTATTGTAGTCTGAGTAGTTGTGCGTTGTTATTGGCTCAATTTTGTGAGGGCGGACCAGATTTTACTGCGCATGTGTTGTACCGCCAAAGACACGACACGTTGATGAGGCGTGACCCCGCCTCCTTCCTTCTCAGACTTCTCAGTTGGCAGAGACGTTGATGAAGAGCAGAGTATGGCTATATACATGTGTGTGTTTATATATATATATATATATATATATATATATATATATATATATATATATATATATATATATATATATATATATATATAACCATATAAATCAGTTAATAAGAATGTTGCCATAGCACTCCAGACACACTGTCAACCAGTCACCTGGACCACACCCTGCCCGCTATCATAGCAACACGCCCTGTGGTTGCCATGGTTGCACCTGGCCTCGCCGCCATCCCATAATGAGTGACTGAAAGCTCGCCAGGAAAGACTGCGGATGAACTCACATGGTGGGAAATAGAACAGAAAACGCCCAAACACACATTCATGCCTGCATGCACACACGCACGTCCGTGCACACACACACGCCACAATCAAAGTGAAACCTCGAGGTCGTTCATACAGATCTTCTCTGTCATCCTCGAATCAACACACACACACACACACACACACACACACACACACACACACACACACACACACACACACACACACACACACACACACACAGACCCGCCCATGGTAAACACAGTAATGTCTGATGTGGCTTTAACGTCTCTCAACATGTTTTCTGCTGAGCCTTATTTCTGTCTGCTTCTCTTTACTCTGCGTTCAGTCAGCATCACGTTTTATCACAGACTGAGTCACCACAACAGATTCCAGCAGCGCAGATGACTGAAAACAAAAAGGGTTAAACATTTGTTGGTGAATGTTGTTTATTACAACTTAAACAAGTAGAGTTTTCTGTTGGTTATTGGACAAAAATCTGATCAGCTTTTTGGCATGATTATTTTTTGGCATGATTTTTCTTAATGGCAGAATTGATCTGTTTGATTCATCGGAGTATATGTGGAGGTAAAGGAGGGAAACTCTTTGGGTTTCTCACATTGCAGGAAAAGCAGAGCTAGACATCACGGCTAAAGCTGCACGCTAACTCCGTCACGGACGGGAAACGTCATCGTACGGCGGTAACGTGCGGTCCGGCCGGCCGCCGCTCTCGTCTCCGTGGTCCGACGGGCCGACGCTACGACTGTAGAGCTCCATATACTGACATTTATGTTAAATGCATTCAAACGGCTCAGATGAAAAACTGTAATAAATAATTCCTGACAATGATCCTGATATATTATTATATTATATTTGACTTCTCTGACTACAGACATGCTGGAAATCAAACATTTTTTACTGAATTCATTTAGAGAATTTCCAAAATAAAAGTCCCTAAAAGTGTCTGATTCTACTTTCCCCATGGTCTGCTGGTAAAAAGTTTCCTGTGTTTTTTGTAGTCTGTAGTATAGTCGAGTCCTAGTCAGGGTGCTCCTATATATTATACACAAACACTTTATACAGTGAATTAAAGACACTAGGAGACACTGGGTTTGGGAATCCTCGCAAGAAAATTTTAAGGTTTTTGACTTAAAACTATTCAGTTTTACATCACGTTGGACTGTTATTATTACTAGTTAATATTATTATTATTATTAATCACAGCCCTCATCTGAACATTTAATTCCTCTCAATTTACCCCAAAAAAGAGCAGATTCAGAAAAAAATTAAGTAATATTCATTCATTATATTTGCTCACAAATAAAAAAGTTCTGACAATCAGCTCACTAATTATTTTACAGTAAGGACGTGATCATTGTATTGATAAATTACAGCCCCTCGTTCTCTCCCTTCTTTTTGGTACCGGGTGTGGGATTGTTTAAATGAAAAAAAAAAATCCATCCATCCATCCATCGTCAACCGCTTATCCCGTTGGGGGGGGGGGGGGGGGTGGAGTGACCCCAGGGGAAGGGGGAGAAGGGAGGGAACACTGGGCAGGGGTCCAGTCCACAACAGGGGAAAAAAAAAAAAAAAAAAAAAAAAAAAAAAACCATTCACACTCACGTTCACACCTACGGGCAATTTAGAGTCTCAATTAACCTAAACAGCATGTCCTTGGAGGGGGGGGAACCGGAGTACCCGGAGAGGTACCCACGCTTACACGGGGAGAAATGAAAACCCCACAAAGAAGAGCCGAAAGGGGAATCGAACCTGGGACCCTCTTGTGTGCCGAGATCGCTAACCTACACCACCGCAGCCTGATAAGATAAGATAAGATATGATATTCCTTTATTAGTCTCACAGTGGAGAAATTCATAACTGGTGATCTCCACATAGGTTTTATGTTCACAGCTTATGAGGCACTGCACCGTTATGAAGGATGAATCTCAGAGAAGCTGATATGGGGAGGGCAGAGAAGAGTACCGGCAGCTTGTGAGAAACACCAGTACCCAAGAAAAAAAATCTCAGTACACCAAGGAGTGAAATGAAGAAGTGGCGGTGCTGCGTACCAGAGAGTACCGACCCGCTTCGAGGACTGGTTGCATTTAACAGTCAATTAAAAGTAAAAATATGTCAGACAGTCTGACAGGTTGGAAACAGGCCAATAGATTATCCAGATGATCTAAATCACTTTGTACAGAAGTGAGAAGAACTGAAATATTGGTAATAATCCCTCATCGTTAATGAAAAGTAACTAGAGAAGTACAGCAGGTCAAAGGTGAAGCAGGAAGGGATCCTGTAAACTGTGATGGGTGATTACAGCAGACCTCGCTATTTAGTCTTATCACATCTCAACCATTAACTTGGTGGGTACAGTGTTATTATCACGGAAATGACGGAAAACAATACAATAATTAAAGCTGTAATAAACCAGAACGATCCGAATCAGAGAAACAGATAAATATCAGAGTATCCGATTACTTTATGTACTCTCATAGAGACGACGAGTAACAAGTAAAACAAAAGCAACTCAAACACGCAGACGGAGGCTGAACTTCACGTAATGACACACACACACACACACACACACACACACACACACACACACACACACACACACACACACACACATAAGAACACCACTTTTTCTGCACAGTGAACCAAAACTGTTTCTGTACACTCACCAGTCAGGGCTTCACATTATAATTATCCCTGCTGTGTGTGTGTGTGTGTGTGTGTGTGTGTGTGTGTGTGTGTGTGTGTGTGTGTGTGTGTGTGTGTGTGTGTGTGCGTGTGCGCGTATACACCATATAATAAGGACTAAACTGCTGTAGCTGTTGTTGGTAAAATAAAACTTCTCGTAACAGTTGTCCAGTTGTTTTCAGGGACTGTTTATGGTTTAGCTGTATTTTAACATATTGTTTTCTATTCAGTTTTACGTTACCGTCCACCAGTTTCACAGTTACACATATGTTTAAACCACAGCTGCTTTTATACAGAGATGATAGAAAATTTCATCACACAGCTTTTACGGGAAAGAAGCTGTCAGCTGCAGGCTATGAAAGACAATGAGAAATCAAGTCAAGTCAAGTCAGTTTTATTTGTATAGCCCAAAATCACAATTTTGCCTCAGGGGGCTTTACAGTCTGTAGAGGATAAGCCCTCCGTCCTCCTGTATAATGCGACACTCTCATCAGATAAGGAAAAACTCCCCAACAAAAAAAAAAACACTTTTAACAGGAAAAAAAGAAAAACTGTTAGAAACCTCAGGAAGAGCAACAGAGGAGGGATCCCCCTTCAGGCTGGGCAGACTGTTGTGTGTACATAGTAACAACATAGTGAAAATACAACATAGACCATCCATGTGACAAAAATGAATACATATAATGTGAACATATGTAAGAAGATGGATCCAGGAGAATGTCAATCGGCTTCCTGGCGTTGCCAGATAGATAGAACCAGAGCAACACGACCTCTTCTCACCAGATAGATAGAACCAGAGCAACACAACCTCCTGTCTACGGCAGATAGATAGAACCAGAGCAACACCACCTCTTCTCCACGGCAGATAGTTAGAACCAGAGCAACACAACCTCCTCTCCACACCAGATAGATAGAACCAGAGCAACACCACCTCTTCTCCCACCAGATAGATAGAACCAGAGCAACACAACTTCCTCTCCACACCAGATAGATAGAACCAGAGCAACACAACCTCCTCTCCACACCAGATAGATAGAACCAGAGCAACACAACCTCCTCTCACCAGATAGATAGAACCAGAGCAACACAACCTCCTCTCCACACCAGATAGATAGAACCAGAGCAACACCACCTCCTCTCCACGGCAGATAGTTAGAACCAGAGCAACACAACCTCCTCTCCACGGCAGATAGTTAGAACCAGAGCAACACAACCTCCTCTCCACACCAGATAGAACCAGAGCAACACAACCTCTTCTCACCAGATAGATAGAACCAGAGCAACACAACCTCCTCTCCACAGCAGATAGATAGAACCAGAGCAACACCACCTCCTCTCCACGGCAGATAGATAGAACCAGAGCAACACCACCTCCTCTCCACGGCAGATAGATAGAACCAGAGCAACACCACCTCCTCTCCACACCAGATAGATAGAACCAGAGCAACACCACCTCCTCTCCACACCAGATAGATAGAACCAGAGCAACACGACCTCCTCTTCTCACCAGATAGAACCAGAGCAACACCACCTCCTCTCCACACCAGATAGATAGAACCAGAGCAACACCACCTCCTCTCCACACCAGATAGACAGAACCAAAGCAACACAACCTCCTCTCCACACCAGATAGATAGAACCAGAGCAACACAACCTCCTCTCCACACCAGATAGAAGAACCAGAGCAACACAACCTCCTCTCACCAGATAGACAGAACCAGAGCAACACCACCTCCTCTCCACACCAGATAGATAGAACCAGAGCAACACAACCTCCTCTCACCAGATAGACAGAACCAGAGCAACACAACCTCCTCTCCCACCAGATAGATAGAACCAGAACAGTGTGGCAACAGTAATAATTACAGTACACAAATGTAGTATTTGGTGGTAAATACATTATTTTATATTTGTCTCTTTTCTCAGTTCACTTGATTCTCTTTTTGTTGGACTGTTGTAAAAGCATAGTGGTAATAGAGTAGTTTGAATCTCTAATCCAGATGTGTGTGTGCACGCTCTGTCATTATGTGGTGTGTAACCACTTCAGACTGGGAATCTCCAACTGCTTAGAGAGATGATGATGATGATGATGATGATGATGATGGTGATGGGAGGAGAGACTAGACTGACAGACATGAAGAAGCTGTTTCCCGTCGTGTTTTCCCGTCATACTTGCCAGCCCTCACAATTTTCCCAGGTTGCCGATTTTTTCATTGCCCTCTCCCGGTTTCCTCCCAGTGTCACATTTCTCCCCATTTATGGCAAATGTTCACACTTTTTTAATCATAATCTCAATGTGCAGTGTGTATAATCTCTACTGCGTCCCCCTGGATGACAGTACAGCTACACCAAATGTTGTTAACAGGCGGAAGACAGCTGCTCGCTACACAACAGTCTGAGCTGCACATCTCGCAGTGAAAAGCCGGCGTGACGTGGCGCGAGTCGTTGGAAATAAGGTGTTTCAGAGCGCAGTGGTGGCGTTGTCTGAAAGGACCTTCAGTGAGTGAGAGGAGAGAAAGAGATTTAAGAGAATAAAACACTCAAGCAGGAGAAAAAAAAAACGAATTAAATAAAAACATGAATATTTCACCACATGAAAGGGTTGGATCATTCTATAATCTTTACTGAGAAATAAAAGTAAAAGTATTGAAGATGCTGATGCAGTGTACTTAATGCAGGAAACAGCCTTTCTCTAATAAAAAATACAGAAACAAAGGTGAATCGCTTTTTTCCCACCCCTTGAAAGGAGAAGCAGGAGAGAAGTTCAGACAAAGAAGTTAAGGGATGAGAAGAAAGTTTGAAAGAGGAAAAGGTTGGAGCAGAAGTAAATTAAGAGGAGGAGATGAGCTGACTGGGAGGAGTGAAGGAGTAAAGGAGGAGTATTTTACAGGACGAAGCAGAAGAGTTAATGGAAGAGAGAGTAATGATCGACTGAGGAGCTGCTTCATGTCTTGACCTGCTCCACAGAAACCCTTTTATCACCTGGACTACCTGGCCCACTGGTCTGATACTGATGATGTCATCAGTGTGTGACGCAGATGGTGCAGATGGTTGGATGAATAATCTTTAGGAAGCAGCAGTGATCTGCTGAAAGTTAGTCATCACGATTAAAAACATGTCAGCAGAAAGCACATTAGATATCGCTGCAGCAGCAGTTATGTGTCATTAGACTGTTTACAGACAGCGACGGTCTGCTGTACGTAGCAACGGTCTGCTGTACGTAGCGACGGCCTGCTGTACGTAGCGACGACCTGCTGTACGTAGCGACGGCCTGCTGTACGTAGCGACGACCTGTTATACGTAGCGACGGCCTGCTGTACGTAGCGACGGCCTGCTATACGTAGCGACGGCCTGCTGTACGTAGCGACGGCCTGCTATACGTAGCGACGGCCTGCTGTACGTAGCGACGGCCTGCTATACGTAGCGACGGCCTGCTGTACGTAGCGACGGCCTGTTGTACGTAGCGACGACCTGTTATACGTAGCGACGGCCTGCTGTACGTAGCAACGGTCTGCTGTACGTAGCGACGGCCTGCTGTACGTAGCGACGGCCTGCTGTACGTAGCGACGACCTGCTATACGTAGCGACGGCCTGCTATACGTAGCGACGACCTGTTATACGTAGCAACGGCCTGTTATACGTAGCGACGGCCTGCTGTACGTAGCGACGGCCTGCTGTACGTAGCGACGGCCTGCTGTACGTAGCGACGGCCTGCTGTACGTAGCGACGGCCTGCTATACGTAGCGACGGCCTGCTGTACGTAGCGACGGCCTGTTATACGTAGCGACGACCTGTTATACGTAGCGACGGCCTGCTGTACGTAGCGACGGCCTGCTGTACGTAGCGACGGCCTGCTGTACGTAGCGACGGCCTGCTGTACGTAGCGACGGCCTGCTATACGTAGCGACGGCCTGCTATACGTAACGACGGCCTGCTATACGTAACGACGGCCTGCTATACGTAGCAACGGCCTGCTGTACGTAGCGACGGCCTGCTGTACGTAGCGACGACCTGCTATACGTAGCGACGGCCTGCTGTACGTAGCGACGACCTGCTATACGTAGCGACGGCCTGCTGTACGTAGCGACGGCCTGCTATACGTAGCGACGGCCTGCTGTACGTAGCGACGGCCTGCTATACGTAACGACGGCCTGCTGTACGTAGCGACGGCCTGCTATACGTAGCGACGGCCTGCTATACGTAGCGACGGCCTGCTGTACGTAGCGACGGCCTGCTGTACGTAGCGACGGCCTGCTATACGTAGCGACGGCCTGCTATACGTAACGACGGCCTGCTATACGTAGCGACGGCCTGCTGTACGTAGCGACGGCCTGCTGTACGTAACAACGGCTTGTCAGAGTTTCTATTTGAAGCTGCTAAAAGACCCTTTTTTTTTTGTCAGTATACAAAATTTTTGATATGGTCAAAATCTTACATTATCTCCCAGATGTGTTCAGTGTGAACTAATGATATCTGAAACATTTTTTAATCAAATAATTTTATTATTTTTATTATTTTAGTTTGAAATGTGCAATTGGAATGAATTCAGTCTGAATATAAGAATAATTGTTAAAACTGGACTGGAGCTTAAGCACAACATTATGCTGGACCAGATCTGGTGACCCACTTCTGTAGTTTTTGTATATACAGTAAATGCAGCATACAGGGGGGTAGTTCTATTCACTGAGAAATCATCATCTAAATTCAGAAATACCCACCAACCCTAACGTCAGTCTGTCTCTCAGCAGCTTGTTATCACTGCTGGTGAACCGTTCATTTAACCCAGCCGGAGGCTACCAGTACCTGTGAGTGCTAGGAATGCTAACGGACCGGTTTATGGCTGAAGCAAGTGCAGCTAATGAGGCTCTGAGGTATTGAGGGTTTTTAACTGCTTCACTCTTCGTGCCTCAGGTCCACCTGCAGTTGCTCTCTGATGCCCATATATAATTATCAATATCAATAAACATGTTGCTCTCCTATCTGTCAGCATACAGTATATTCTGCGCATTAAAACGTCTTTATTTGTAGTAATAAAGAGGAGAAAATAGCGCTTTAATTGGGGACTTTTTCAGCTGTGGATTAATCCCTATGTGCTGCTCTGTGGAGCTCTGTGGCTCAGAGGAAGAACTATATTAGTTTGGTTTTGGCCTTTTCGTGGGATTTGGTAAAATTGAATTTTATGTTGGTTTATGTTACGTTGTCATATTGCTTATTACTATTACAACAGAGCGCTACCAGAATGAGTCCTAACACCCAGAAATGAGTTAGCATTTTATCACTTCCTGTTCCCTCGTCTGGAAGGTTAGATGTCTGAAATAAGGTCTGTGATTAACGTAAGCTGAAGAGATTTTAACGTTTTGTTCTACGACATAAAATACAACCACATATAAAATACAATAAATATCCCTTTCCTGAATTTTGAAACATTTCGTGTCTGGCGGGAAGCGGTAGCTAGAGGCTAAATGAGATGACTAAATGTCGTCGTTGTGTTTATACTCACGCTGATGTGACCGATGTTGGCTTTTTACTTCCAGCGCCTACATTCACGTTTCAAAAACCATAAAGTAGTGTTAATTAGTGGAGATTATCTTTCTGAAAACAACATGTAAGTATCATAAACATTTGTTTGCCACAGATCTTATTTTCTGTAATAATCCAATACCCAGTGGAACAATCTCATTGGCTGTTACTGAAGGGAACCACGAAAACGTCATCCCTGGAGCACTCTGTACCCACTGGATTTGGTGGCCTGACAGGTTGCTGATGTCGCGGACTATTTTAATTTGCCAGAATGCATCATAATGTCAAATGCTGGTTCTGCTGGTTTATATAAAATCAAGTTTGTGGACCGGACAGGACAGGACCAGCAAAACCCAACCCAACCCTAAAAATGACAGAAAGTTGCTTGTGAAGAGCTTCATCAACAGAAAACGAGGTCCTGCCTAGTGATGTCGGGAGAACCGACACCTTGGTACCAAGTCAGGGCCGAACCTCTGAAAAGGTGAAGGTTTTGTCAGTACCACAGGAACCGTGGATACCGTTGGGGCTTGAGACTCACCGTGTCCCGTCGTCCTGGGGACGATAGAAAATGTGTTTGGGACGCAGTAAACTCACTATCGATCGGACCCTACGCTGAAGTACGTGGAAGTTATATTTTTTGCCGTGCTATCCAATTGGTATCGAGAATCTTGGAATTTCACTGGTGTTGGTATTGAATCCTAAATTTCTGGGAAGTGTAGTCCGGAGCCACAACGATGGTAAAAGATCCCTCTTGCCAGGTTACATTTGTCCAACTTAAATACAATTAAATTAGGATTAACTGGGCCGATATGAGGCAACACTTCTGTAATAAATACTGTCAAGTCAGAAAAATACTGATGGATGTTTTAATCACTGCATTCCTCCGAGCCAGAGTGCTAATTAGAGGAACTCCTAACCTGTTAGGAGACAAACAGGAGGTGTTATTACAGCTCATTTCCCAGCTGGTGGGAGTCGGCTTCGTCTGAACTGTGTTTCACCTTTTTAACACAGCGAATGAGTCGACTGGGCAGAACGGAGCGTCTGAGTTCAGCGCTTTGTGTTTTTGTGGGTGGCGAGCCAGAGCCTTGTAGAAACACAGTGTGACAACACGCTGCCTGTCTGCGTTTCCACAGAGGCCAGACGTCAGGCGGACCAACAGCGCGCCGACACTGAGCTTCTGTTCGAGGCTTCGTCCTCGCACACCTGAGTGAACAGGTCGTGTTTATGTTGAGCTTTGTGACACAAAGTCTGCTGTGTGGGTTTGGAAACTGCTTCTCTCTGTTTTCCACAGGATTTGCTGTCTGTTTTTCTGCCTCTTTCGCTCTCTTGAAGTCAGAAAGATTTTTGTTTTTACCGTGTGTGCTTGAAAAATATCTCAACATATTGAGAGGTCAGTCAGTTCAGGAGATTTTCCCAGAGGTCTGTGGTTTCAGAAACAAGACACAAGGTTGTAACTAGAGCTGTCGATTAAGATGTTTAATCGCAGTTAATTAAATGAACTGCATATTTTTTATCTGTTCAAAATAAACCTTAAAAGGAGATTAATCCAGCATTTAATCCTCTTATCAACATGGAGTGGACAAATATGCTGCTTTATGTAAATGTATGTATATATTTATTATTGTAAATCAATAACAACACTAATCAATGCCAGATATTGTCCAGAAACCCTCCCAGGTTCTGACTTTAGCATCAACAATCTGCTCCAATCAGAACATGACAAACTGCAGCCCAACAGGCAACAACAGCTGTCAGTGTGTCAGAGTGCTGACTTGACTAGGACTTGATCCAGACTGACTGGGATCAGAAAGTGGGCATGTCTGTAAAGGGGAGACTGGTGGGGACCCAGAGAACCCATTTACATCCACACATCTGGAGGTCAGAGGTCAACGGACCCCTTTGAAAATGGACATGACAGGTTTTCCTCCAAGATTTATCTTAAGTCTGGACCATTATTTACCTCCTTCACTACCAGTATCAATGGATTCTACAGTCTGACTAGTCCCCACTAGTCTGTCCCCTGACTAGTGGGGACTAGACAAAGACAAATCTAAGTCAGTTGCTGATCAATTGTGCAGAATTTAAAATGTAAAAAAAAAAAAAAAAAAAAACTGCTCCTGAACCATCTTCTGGTTGTATCTGTAAAAGTGGTTTCTGCGTCGTGAACTGGGTTTCAGGACTGGATCTTACGATGAGGCTGGTCCGGACCACATGCTGGTGGTGGACAAAACACATCAGTGAGAGGTCTAATTCAAGTGAATTCCCTCTACAGTCTCACTAGTTTCTCTCAACTCCTCAGATAAAAGTATTAATGAGCTATCAATATGTAATATCAACAAATCAATAGATCAGCTGGTTTCAGCTCTTTTAATAATCAAACATTTAAACACAAACAGGAGTCCAGACTCAAACAGCATGTGTGTGTCTGTAACTTAGTGCTGACCCCTGCTGGTCGGCCTCAGTACCACAGTACTGGTCTTGCTGTGGGTTCCTACCTGGACCGTCATCACTTCCTCCTGTGTGTGTTTCGTAGGGAAGGACGAGGCGCGAGGCCAGCTGGACAGCGCGCTGCAGGACGTCAACGTCCGTTACGCCGTCCTGGAGGAGACGGAGAAGCGAGCCGTGTGCAGAGCGCTGATAGAAGAACGAGCGCGCTACTGCAGCTTCGTCGGCATGCTGAAGCCCGTCCTGGTCAGTGTGTGTGAGGGTGGTCTTGAACAGCTATCTTTGTGAGGACCAGTTTGGGTTTTAGACCTTCAGAGTGAGGACAGTTTTGGAAAGTGAGGACATTTTGGCTGGTCCTCACCTTCAGACGGATCCTTCAAAGGCCTGTTTGGGGGTTCAAACTTGGTTTTAATTTGCAGGTTAGAATCAGGTTTAGGCTAGGGTTAGGGTTAGGGTCAGGTATTTAGTTGTAATGGTTAAGGTATAAGGTAAGGGGCAAGGGGATGCATTATGTCAACGAGTGTCCTCACAAAGATAGAAGTACACAGCTGTGTGTGCATGTGTGTGTGTGTGTTTGTGTGTGTGTGTGTGTGTCAGCTGTCATATAACACTGACAACCATGAATGTGTGTGTAGGACCATGAGATCAACATGCTGGGTGAGGTGACCCACCTGCAGACCATCCTGGAGGATCTGACCAACCTGACAGCTGAGCCCAGTAAACTCCCACCAGCCAGCGAGCAGGTACCCTCCTCTTCCTCTCACGTCCTCTAGGGCAGACCTGGGCATTATACTGCCTGCAGACCGGATCCGGCCCTCGTGATGGTTCTGGCCGGCCCGGGCAGACAAACCACACAATTTTACTTATGGAGCTAACAAATACTGGTGTATTCTTTAATGGTGTTAAACATGAAGCATGAAGTAGCTCAGAGGTGGAGGATCAGTGTTTATTTAACTTTTTAGTGTCTTGTTGAGGATTCGATGACGCAGCTCTAGGGCAGGTAAAATGTCTGGACTTCTTTTTCAACATTGTCTTTACCCTCAACTTTAAAGTATTAAAGTATTCAAAAATCATGTACAAAAATTCACTGGACACGATCAAAGTTTAATGCAATAGAGTTAATTCTTGAGAGTTAAACCCGAGTTAGCTGAATTCACTGACTCTCTCCACAGGGCCCAGATATTCAAGCAGAGGATCCCTTATGGGGGGTTCTGTTGTCCATGACCAGCCCTGCTTTTCACTACTCTCCCATTCAGTGTGTCCCATTATTGACTGTTGCTTCACTGAGCATCAAACACACTTTTATTTATGTAAAGTTAACATCAGCTTGTATATATAAATTCATGATATATTTGATTGTTTTTTAGTTTATATGTTTATCAGAGAAAAACATCCCTTAAGACAGTTTTTCCCTCGACAGTGTCCATGACTTCATCCATCCGTCCTTCATCAGGTTTCAGTAAAAACTGACGTCTCTAATTCTTCCTGCCCGTCGTCGGCCATGTTTGTTTACACTAAAGTCACGTTAGATCAGCAGATTTAGTCAGATCTGTGTATTTTTTTTGTTGGACTAGTTGATGAATGAGTGTGTTAGTGTGTTTTGGTCAAATCGTTGCTGTCCAGGAACTAAACTGTGAAACTGAACATGTGGTTCTGGGTGGGCTCTCTCACATTTTACACATCTGGTCTGTTGATGCGGGCCGGCCGTAAAACTGGACAGAGGACAGACATGCTGAACATGTGATCTCACATTGTTTCTGGTTTCTGTTTGTTCCTCAGGTGATTTTGGACCTGAAAGGTTCTGATTTCAACTATAGCTATCAGACACCTCCAGCTTCTCCCAGCAACACTCTGTCCAGGAAGAGCAGCATCAGCAGGTAACGCTGGCTCGCTCTGCTTCTGCTCACATTTCTAACAGGAATAACTACAGATATGCTGTACGGCTGCTTGTGTTGAGTCATCATTTAGCATGTGAGGTTTTTGATCGATGGAAATAAAGGGTTTTAGTTTCAGCACATAACTGTACTGAAGGAAGTTGTTTCGCTGTTGCTACCAAATCTCAGAACTCATCTCTACTCATATTTTTGGTCACTTTTGTACCTAAAATTGACTGAAAATATTGATTTTGACATTCCAATGTGACATCCTCTGCTCTTCTAGGATACCCTCGGCTAACCTGTTTTACAGAGGCTGTAACAGGTTCAGTTTTAGAGGCAGAGTGAAGATACTGGTATCACATGACACTAGAAAACCTGATGAGTCCAACTTAACCAATGTCACGTTAGCTTGTCTGCAAGAACACTAAACACTACGAATTAGCACTGAATTTTGGTGAGGAAAAATGACCATGTCCATTTTCAAAGGGGTCCCGTAACCTCTGACCTCCAGATGTGTGGATGTAAATGGGTTCTCTGGGTCCCCACCAGTCCCCCTTTACAGACATGCCCACTTTATGATAGTCTCAGTCAGTATAAATGTCTTATTGTCTCCTATTTTAAATGGTGTATCTGAGTATTTCTGCATACTGGGGTCTCTAAACAGTGGTGAATCCCATAAACTGGGTCTCAGTGTAAAGCTGAGACTCTGGTGGATCAATGAGTCCAACTGGATTCATGTGTGATGATGGTAGTCCCCATAGGAGCCAGGATACTACTACTACTACTACTACTCAACAGAGGATGGGGTCTTTCCTAGCTACTCTGACTATCAGTGGTGATCAACTATAGTGACTATAGTGATCAACATCCAATCAGTGAAAATACAGAAATCTCCAAATGCCAAAGTTTTTCATCCCAAATCACAGCTGTTTTATTTGATGGTGTTCCTCGAGGTCTTGGTGTCTTATGAAGGTATTTTGTTCCCCCTTAAAGACAAAACTGGGTCTGTGACAGAGGGGTGGAGCATAAAAGGTTCATTGTATTTGTTAAGCATTCAGCTGTCTGTCGGTGCCATTCATCCTGAAATGTTGGGTTTTTGTGTGTTTTCGCAGTAACTACCAGTCTGGATCAGTGAGACATGTTCCCTCCTTGGACTCCATCAGCTGTGCTGTGGATGGAGTACACATCCAGGTAACACACACACACACACACACACACACACACACACACACACACACCACAGATACAGTCACTGTTTCACCTGAACAGATTCATCTTATAAACTTTTGGTCAGAATCAAATGATCACTGTCAAAATGATTTTACCCTCAAAAGTAGCTGAACTCTCTAGTTGACCTTTAACCTTTCTGATAATACTTGTTGGTATTTTTCAACCTGGACCCTTTTTCTCACATCTGTGTCTTTGTGACTAATGGGGACAAAGAAATCTGAAAGTAGTCCAGTATTGAAGGGGGGCCCTGTAGACAGCAGCTGCTGAACGAGCTGCGAGGTCGGTGAGCAGCGTCAGTGGAACGTTACGTCCACTGAGAGTTTTTACCGCCGACAGGCTCAGATTATTGTTCTGAGTGTCTGACAACATTATGGAAAGAAACCTACAGCGAAATAAAACCTTCTTCTTACCTTTCACTTAATCCGGTTTGTTTGTTGCGTTTGTTTGTGGTAGTCTGAGTAAGGTGACGTCATATCCGTTCGGTATCCGTCAACCAGAACAAACCTCAGAAAGTATTAAAGGGTGGAGGGTGGGCGTGGATCCGACCTCCACCCTCCATGTTAAATCCAGCCTGGTAAACACTACACATCCAGTAAAGGAGGGAAACACTTTGGAAAAGCAGAGCTAGACATCACGGCTAAAGCTGCACGCTAACTCCGTCACGGACGGGAAATGTCATCGTACGGCGGTAACGTGCGGTCCGGCCGGCCGTCGCTCTCGTCTCCGTGGTCCGACGGGCCGACGCTACGACTGTAGAGCTCCATATACTGACATTTATGTTAAATGCATTCAGACGGCCCCGATGGAGCTGACCATGGATGGATAAAGAGAACGGAGCTGACGGAGAGCTAGAGACCACCTTGGAGGAGTTAGAGGAAGTAGACACCTGGGACTACGGCCACTTTTCAAAATAAGGTGTTAACAAAGGGAACTGGATCTACAGAATCCATCTATGGAAATCAGACTGATGGATTATATTCAGCAGAAGTATAAAACATTACATGACCCTGATAAATTAAAAAGGAAATCCCACTAATCTGTGAGGGAAACGTCTTTATTCTCTGATTTCTGGGTTGCTGGATAAAAACTGTGATCAATAATTCCTGACAATGATCCTGATAGATTTGACTTCAGGACGTCTCTGACTACAGACATGCTGAAAATCAGACATGTTACTGGATTCATTGAGAGATTTTACAAAGTGTCTGATCCAACTTTTTCTTCCCGTGGTCTTTAAAAAGTTAACAACAATTACAATTTACTGTAATGTCGAAAGCCAATACTTAAAAATCACAATGAATCAGCACCATGTGTAGTATGTGTAGTATGGTGATAGTACTGAATCCTGAGTCGTCCCAGCGCTACAGTATATTCCACCGCGGTTTTCCAGCAACGCGCCACCTCAGCAGATTACACCGAGAAGACGTCTCCCTGAGTGACTCTGTCCACGATGTTGTCAGCTTATAATAACAATCAGAGCCAGAAACAAGCACATATAGTGGAGGTGACTGACGGTGCCACTTTGCCCTGCTCTCCCTCAACACTGGACCAGTTTCATAAATCAGAGCTACAAAAACATGGGAAAATAAGGTGAAAAATACCAAAGCTACCCTTTAAAGCTACTGCATACGATAATACTTAGGACATTTTGTCTCAGTGTTGGACCTCACTAATGATGTTATGGCTGAATGGAGGCTGCTCTCACAGCAGATTAATGCCCAGAGTTTTTGACACTTGTTCAACTTTCACATATGGATGAAATGTTTGTATAACTGTACATCAATGATGATCAAAGAGATAAGATAAGATAAGGTTCATCTTATCTTATCTTATCTCTCTAACTGTACATCAATGATTCAGCAGATTTCAGCCAAACTCAATAAAGTTATGCTTTAAAATTTAAATTACACAAAAAATGTCAATTCTAATTCATAGTTTAAACTAGGGCTGTCAATCAGCTGAAATATTTAATTATGATTTATCAAAGATTTTTATTAAAAATTAACCCTAATTAACCAACAGGCAACAACAGCTGTCAGTGTATCAGAGTGCTGACTTGACTAGGACTTGATCCAGACTGACTGGGACTATCAGAAAGTGGGCATGTCTGTAAAGGGGAGACTGGTGGGGACCCAGAGAACCCATTTACATCCACACATCTGGAGGTCAGAGGTCAACGGACCCCTTTGAACATGGACATGACAGGTTTTCCTCAACAAAATTTATCCCAGATTCGGAGCGTTATTAAAGCTCCTTCACTACCAGCTAGTCGGACCTGGTTGGTACTGATGGATCCATCAGGTTTTCTAGATTCATCAGAGACCAGTATCTTCACTCTAGCTTTAAAACTGAGCCGCTACAACCTAAAAATCACAAGTTGTGTTAAAGAAATTAGTGGCATCAAAACTTTGACAGCCTTAATTTTAACTTTTTTACCAGAGACGATCAGAGTTTATTCATATGTGAGCGTGAAACTGTGGTGGAGGAAGTATTCAGAGCCTTTTACTGAAGTAAAAGTAACAGTACTGCAATGTGAAAATACTCCACCCCAAGTAGAAGTCTGGCATTCATGATTATATTCTCATAAAGTAAGGAAATAAGTAAAATGTAATGCAGCTGATTGGCACACAAGTTGTGTTAATGCGTTACAGAAACTAGTGGCATTAAAACGAATTTGCATGAATTAGTTATCGTGTTAACTTTGACAGCCCTGATTTAAACATGTTTGATATGGTAAAGGTTCATGTCTCACTAACACTGATCCCAGCCCCCAACTGACCCCTCTTTAAAATCACACTGTCAGCTTTGAGGATCTTCAAAATAAAAGCTTTTCAGCGTGACTACACAACCGCTCTAACCCTCTCCTGTAGCGCTGCTCATCCCCCTATCTGCTGATTGGCTGTGATGAAACCGGGCGCTCCCTCAGCGAAGGGAACTCCCCCTCTCGCCTCGGTCGCCAGGGCAGCCGTGGTCGCTACGGTTACGCTGCCGTCCATGGCCACCACCCCGCGCCGAGCCGCCGCGTTAGCCGCAGGGATATGACCACCGTGAGAGAAAAACTCCAACTATTACATCCCTCCCAACCCGAGTACCGTCCTGTGTTTTTACCGTTTGTCCTCCATCGGTCCACACCTCCATCTCTCATTATCTCGCCGTCTCATCCATCGTGTTTTCCATCTTTTATTTCACCGCTTGCGTCTCCGAGTTCACCCCAAATGTGGTTTCACCCTGTTGAGTCATTTTTAACTTAATTAATGATCCTATCCCATAAAACTACTACTCTGTGTGTTTTTATGTGCAGTGCTGAGTCCGTTTGCCTGACTGTACGTGGATTTATGGTGTATTTTCTGTTTTATCAGTGTCTTCTTTTATCATTGGTTTGGATCTTTATGTCTCTTCAGATACGTTGTGTTCGTCTCCCTGCACGTATTTGACTAAAAATGTAGATTCTTTATTTGTTGGAAATGCTCACAGCTGCCTGTAGTCTCCAAAACATCATTAATGATTAACTAATAGTTGATCTTTCTTAACAGGCATTTGTCTTTTTAAAGCGATACCGATCACTTAAATAAAAGTTATGTGTAAAGCTCAGCTCTTCTAATTATTAGAGCTCAACCGATACTGGATTTTTGAGGCTAATATTGATAATTAATAATATGAAAATCCAATAACGACATACCGGCCATTATTTCTTTTACAACATTATCAAACTTTTTTGAAGGGAACTCTGAAATGTTATTTCTTCTATGAACTGACAAAGATATGTATTGAGTGGGACATTTTAAAGTCTTGTCTGTGCTCTATTGTGGATAAATGATAAATGACGCTGTTTACACTCACAGTCGTCATTTTGTATGACAAGCATCCATAAATAAATGAATGAATAATAAAAGACTTGATAAATAAATAAATGTCATTAAATGTAGCAAACATTGTATTAAAAATAAATGTAGTCTTTAATTAATTGATAATATGTAACATAAATTGATATTTCTGTTTTCATTTGTTTCCTTAATGTTTTATCTTTGTATTAATTCCCTTGTTTAGTTACTCTGTTAAATCTCCCTTTTTATTTATTTATGAACATATTTAAAAAATAAATAACAAATGCAAAAAATAAGATAAATTAAACATTTATAAAAAACAAATGCAAAATAAATTACATTTTAATACATTTTAAAATTTATTAAAAATAAATACATGAATAAATAAAAAGGAAAATTAAACAGAAGAGTAAAATAATGGAATAAAGATAAATAAAGCAAGTTAAGACTGAAATAATGTGTCACATTTTATCAGTTAAATGACATTTTTAATATTATTTTGCTACATTTAATGACTTATTTATTTATGTATTCAGTTATTTATTCATTCATTTATTTTTGATTTTGGCAGGTTACGTCCTCCATACATTAATACTAAACTGTATTTGTTGTGACTAAATTGCAGAAGTTATTTCATCTGGATACAAGAAGAATTGAACAGACGAGTATAAACAGGGCCTAAATGACCTCAAACCAGGCTGGACTCTGTCAGGATGTGATGTGGTGTTAATATCGGTGTCTCGTCTGCGGTGCCGTGATTACAGAGGTGTCTTTGCCTGTCGAGTGATAATGGAAATAAACCACATTTGTGTTCTTTAAATTGAAGCGTTTATTTCTAGATTTCCCCAATAAGATTTGAAATAAACTAAAGTTCATCTTCATGGTGATTTACTAAACAACAGACTCTCTAAAAGTGACTCATTTAATCAGCGGAGGCGTTTTCCTTCAGTAACGATAGTGATAGTGGACTTCAGCTGCTGCCACCGGTGCTGGACTTGTGTGACGCTGTGTGGGATCATATGCTTCATGTCGTCGTTTACAACGACATTCATTGACTTGACTCTGACTGGTTTGTTTCTGACAGGATGCAGTCGTCTCCACCAATCAGCTGGCGGCTGGGGGCGGCGGCGGCGGGGCAGAGAACGGCCTGTTGGCCCCCCCGCTCAACGCCTACACCCACCACGGAGAGAGAGCTCGAGCCATGTCTGCATCTGGGAAGGTAGAGCACAGAAACACATCAGAAGAGCTTTTATTTCAAAGCTTCACTGAGTTCATATCAGCCACCACTAGAGGGCAGCAGGAGACCACAGGACCACACGACCTCCATCTCGTCCTCCCGACTCTACCCCTTGTCTCCTTTCCTCTCCTTTCCTCTCCTCTCCTTGTCTCCTTTCCTCTCCTTTCCTCTCCTCTCCTTGTCTCCTTTCCCTTCTCGTTTCGTCTCCTCTTGTCAGGGCTGAGGCCTCTCAACTCACTTCTTCACCATCCTTCTGGAACTGAAATGAATGTGGACCTACTGAATTTAAAATCTTTATTTTCTTACATTAAAATCACTTAAAAGTCATTCAGTAACTTTTACATTCAACACATTTACACGTTTATTTTAAAAAGTCTTTTTATTGATTTTTTGTTTTTATTTTGATGATAACAATGCAGCTAAATTAAATCAAAATATGTTTTATATGTAAAAAGTAGCATTTTGTCAAAAAAGATTTTGCATATGGGCCCCAAAAAAGATACAACTAGCCCTGCTAGCTAGGACCGGGACTGCTGGTTAGGACTGGTCCTGCTCTCCCTAGAACCGGCCCTGCTAGCTGGAACCGGGTCTGCTAGCTAAAACCAGCCCTGCTAGCTGGGACTGGCCTTGCTAGCTAAAACTGCCCTGCGAGCTGGGACTGGCCTTGCTGGGACCAGTCTTTATAGAACGCCAAAAAAAAAAAAGGCTAGAACCAGCCTTGCTAGCTGGGACCTGCCCTGCTAGCTGGGACCTGCCCTGCTAGCTGGGACCAGTCTTGCTAGCTAGAACCAGCCCTGCTAGCTGGGACCTGCCCTGCGAGCTGGGACCTGCCTTGCTAGCTAGAACCAGCCCTGCTAGCTGGGACTGGCCTTGCTAGCTAGAATTGGCCCTGCTATCTGGAACCGGCCCTGAGCCACTTCTTCCTCTCCTCTTTCTTTCTGCAAAGTACTTGTCTCATATTATTTGTAAAATTGTAAATTCAACTTAATCATATTTAACTTTATAACACTCTCTCTCTCTCTCTCTCTCAGTCTTGCTCAGCCCGGGATCAGCTGGCGTTGACCTTGGGTGCGTTGAATTCGGACGCCCCGAGGAGCAGCAGGGACTCTCTGCACTGTTCCAGTGGCTACAGCACCCAGACCACCACCCCGTCCTGCTCTGAGGACACCATCCACACACACAGTGAGTTCAGACGCGTAAAGCAACGAAACATGTCGGTTTCCTGCCGCATCCAGCTGAGAGAAATGAGCTTCTGATTATTGTCTATGTGACGCGGCAGCTTCACCACCAGTCTGAAAGATGAAATCTGAATGTCTCCTCACTCTAGTCGCTGGTAGATCATCTGTGTGACTGAACCTCTCAGCCGTCCTGTGTTATATTAATATTTCCGTTTGTGTTCCTCTGTGTTACTGTTGTACTATCTCCTCTCTGCTTCTCTGTTGTGATCTCTGTGTTTTCTGGACTAAACTTCCTTCCTTCTCTTCCAGCTGTAAAGAGAGATCCTCCCCTCTATGGTAGGTCTCTGACTACCTGTCTGTTTATTTACCTTCTTGCCTGATTTATCTCCCGGCGACACGGTTCGATTGCACGTCATGACGTCTGCATCCAGCTTCACTTATCGCATCTATTTATTCCACAAATAATAAGTAAATATCCTGAATTCAAAAATTTCACTGAAATAAAAGACATAGTCCTTTATTCGGCGGCGTATCTTTCAGAGATTCAAGGTCTCACCTATTTTTACTACGAACTGCACACAGTTCACAGCAGCAGACAATGAAAGTGAACGTTTGACTGTATATTAACATCGCATCAGCAACATTACTACATTTTCAATGTCTATAACCTGAATATGTCACAGACATGAAGAAAAGCAAAGATTTATTTTTAAATCAACACTCCCTGCTTCCATTTCAAAATTAAAAGTGCTCAAGTGCTGTTGTTGTTAACGGGAGGCTTTTATTCTGAAAAATGTGCAGGACAGTGTTGTAGAACATGCAGTGACTTGCACGGCGCCACGTGGCGGCGCGTGGCGGTCTGGCCCAGGTGTTAGTCAGTGAGGCTTTTACCGTTAAACTACCACAACTTAATTGTCGTCGTCGCAGCATGCAGGTTTTGGTTGCATGCGTGGCAGGATGCAACCTCCCAGGCACCTCCGATGAGAGGCTGAAAGTAGCGTCTGTCTCACAACGGGTGAACGTTTCCACAGTGACGCAGCTCCTAACTGATGTGATTGTGTTCCTGTCGTCTCAACAACAGAAGTTTGTCTGAAAGCACAGCTGCAGCTGATTGTTTCTCTCTCTCTCTCTTTAGTCGACTACGAATCCATCTCTCTCCACGGAGACGCCGACTCCATCTCCCTGCACCACCTCTCCCACGGCAGCAGCCAGTCAGACTTTGACAAGTCTTCGACCATCCCGAGGAACTCCGACCTCAGTTTCCAGTACAGGAAGTTTGCGCAGTCCAAGCGCCCCGTCTCCACCGTCAGCCTTTTGGCCGAGCCCGAATTGGTTGGCAGATCCGCCCGCCAGCTGCCGTCCCACACAGCAACCATCAGGCGCAAACCGTCGTCCAAGCCGGCGTATCGCAGGGGCACGATCAGCGGGGGGGTTCCCATCCCCATCAGCACCCCACAGGTTCCTCTCAAAGCCCTCGCAGGAACCGGCGGGAGCGATGAGAATGTTTTCATAGCGCCCTCTGCTGTAGGAGCAGGAGGTCTAGGTTACAATAAACTCTGCACCTCCACACAGAGCCTTAGTGCCTTACCTCCCTCCTCCTCCCCGTACTACCAGCTGGTCCCAGGTCAGATGCCCATCCCGGTGCCTGTACCCACTGTACCCTCCATGCCACCGGACGGCAACAATGCCAGACAGCAACAACTACGGCAACAACAGCAAATCAACCAACAACTAAATCATCAGCAGCAACGCAATCAACCACAGCAGCACAACCAGCAACTCCAGATTCAGCATCAGCAGCAGTTTCAACATCAGCAGCCGCTGCTTCAGCAACCTGAGCAGCTGCAGCATCAACCAGACCAGTATCAACACAGCAACCAGCTGAGCCAGCAGCAGAAACAGAAGCTGTACCAGCAGCAGCACCAGGTCCAGCTCCAGACCTCCGCTGGCCAGGGAGAGCCCTCTAGTCTGGACCACTACCAGCCCCAGGCTCCTCCACCCTCCAGCCAGGACCCGAACCCGGAGCCGCTGACCCAGGAGGGAGGAGGGGACATGCTGAATCAGATCAGAGCAGTAAAGCTCAAAAGAACCCTCACCAACGATCGCTCCGCCCCTTTCCTGCCCCCTCCAACCAATCACAAATGAGGCGTTTGCGTCCCTGCTGGTTTAGTTTAACGGCACCGGTGTGTGTCGGCACAGACTGCACAAATCAAACACAGACTTCCTGCTAAACACAGATTGTGGACTGATTTAATTGCTGGAACTCGACGTGTCTTATTTTATTTTCTAAAGATCTGCTTCCTTTTGTTTGGATTTCTGTTTGTCTTAAAGGTGCAGTGTGTAGGATCTGGCGGCGTCTAACGGCAAGTTTGCAGATTACAACCAATGAATCTTCTCCTCGTGTGCCGAGCGCGTCAGAGAGCTATGCTGACTGCCGTGAAAGCACGAATGTTGCTCTCCAGATCTGGTGTTCGGTTTGTCCGTTCTTGGCTACTGTAGAAACGCGGCGACCGGTTTCCGTGGAGACGACCGCTGCCTATGTAGAAATAAACGGCTCATTCTAAGGTAACGAAAACACGACGGCTCTTATCTTCAGGTGATTATACACTAAAGAAAACATCTGTATTAATATTATTCTGCCAGTAGATCCCCTAAATGCTACACACTGCTCCTTTAAACATTTTATGACTTTGTCGTCATCTCCTGTTGCTGCAGCGACTGTCTTTTGCCTTTTTTCTTTTTGGTTCATGTATGCATTTCGATTGTGTGTTAAGTTTTCGTCTGACCCAGTCCTTCCAATAGAGCTGTTTATTGTTTTAGTTAGTATTCACTTCCTGGTCAGGTGATCGTTATGTGGCTTGTTAATTAGCCAGATAGGAAGCTGTCAGTGTCTCAGATCCTCTTCAGTCCAGGGTGTGTTTGATTTGCCTTTTAGTCTGGACTCATAGGAGGGTGGGGTTTGGTAACTGGTCCTGTAGCTCCACTGTGGTTGAACCATGGTGTGTGTGGAGGTTTTAATTTGCTGGCTGTGGGTCAGTGTTGGTCCAGTGTATCCACAGGTATTGTGGTTTGTTCCCGGTCATCTCAACGAGTCAAACGCTGAGCAGGACGCTCATGACTCTGGAATAAAACCGGTTCTGTAGTTTGTAAATATGTTGGAACAAAAACAGATGTTTTCCTCAACGGCACGTCGTCAGAGGTCACTCGCTTTCTTTGACCCGAACAGAAATCTGAACTGAAGATGAGTCACAATTTCACCTTCAAGTGGCAGCAGTGTCCACCCAGGGGATGCCAAATGGTGCCACTGAGGGGCAACCAGAGACATAGAATAGGAGTAGAATGGACATTCCTATTCAAACCGGCATAGCAGGATGGTCAGAGCAGCCGCTGTTTTTATGCGACATTGCCGTAGCGACCGCTATTGTGGGCAAACGTTCGGATAAATTAAACCGACCTGCAGCTAGACACGAACTCACTGAGTTGAGAGTTTGCTGTAACGACTTAAATAAGTAGAGGGGAGGTAACGTTATGATGCATACTCCGCTTAGAGCGTAATTCTCCGAACTCGTTAGTTAACGCTGGCTAGCAAGTATTGTTGTCTAGTTTCTCTCAGTCTGTCCTGTCACCGACTCTCCAGGATCACCAGTGTTAGCGGAGAAAGTTAACATTAACCAACGGGACCAGATTAGCCGACCGCTACGCTGCTGGAGACTACTACAGGAGGAGGAGACTAGCTGGCTAACGCTAGCTTGCTAGCTAGGTGTCTTGTCTTGAGACTGACACCGTTGGCCTCATTTTCTGTAACATGATGGAATTAGCAAGGTAGCTAGCTAACTAGCCAGTCGCTAAATGAGTAAAATTTAACAACTTGATGCTTCATCCAGACACTCTGTCACAGCGTAGAGAAGCACAGTGCTATCGCCAGATGAGTGACGACTTTGTTTGACTCATTTTCTGTGTTTCATGACTGCACAGTGGAATTAGCAAGCTAAGCTAGCTAAGTAGCTAGCCGTTCAACCAGCGGGCTGGTGGCCAACGGCAGAGCTGTAAAGATAAACTGAGGGCGTATAAATCTCTGGATGTCTATAGTTAACTATCCCTCAGTAAAGTCAGTCAAAAAGAGAGTCAGACAGTATCAGAGAAGAGTTTCAGAGACGGAGAGAAAGGGATGCTAATAGTTTAACCTTTTGCTAACTGCAGCCTGTAGCTTATAGCTAAACATTTTCTCTCCATCTCTGAAACGTTTCTCCGATATTGTAGCTCGTTAGAGCCTCAAATCACAGTTTGTCATCTCAGATGTTGTGATATCTGGATTCTGGCAGCCAACCTCACGGCAAGATGACATTTTAGATGTGTAGCTTTAGCCCACTGCTAGCGTTAGCCTCCAGTCTTTCCTTTGGTTAGCCTCCAGCTAACACTGTGACCTCATAATGACGTTGACACAAAAAGGCTCTATTAGCTAGCTAACTAGCGGATAGCCATGCTGAAAAAACGTCCCAACAGCCCGTTATAAGCACATGGTTAGTTATTAAGCTAAATAAGGTCATCAGACTTATCCTGATAGTCTCAGCCTAAACCCGACTAATCTCACTCCTCATACCTAAACCTAACCAACCAATCAGGCACCAAGCTGCAACCACTCTTATTATACTCAACAAAACACATTTCCGTGTGTTTTCTGTTGTCGCCATAACAAACTCCAGTGAACCATGTTCTGTTCTGGTGAAACGATCACGGAGAACATCTGGATGTCCGTTCTACTCCTGTTTCTACGGCGCTGCTGTTTTTGGAAAAGGATTAAAAATGTTACTGTGTGAAACTGTGTAAATAATCAGCTGGTTTAATAACCAGGAGAAGAAGGTAGCAATTTGTTGGCAAGTTTTCGAGGCAGCATGGTTTGTTTCAGTAGAAGCGGGTAACTGTTAGGTAGCGTTACTGCCGGGAGCGTAGTCGGCTACGATGGTCCGACACGCCGCCACGACGGAGGAAGTAGCTGCTGCCACAGAAAATACACGTTTTAGATGTCAGTGAATGTAAAAACTCACAAAAGATGTTTGAGGCTGATATCTGAGAATTATATTGGACAATATTTTATTACTTTGAAGGAAAAACCTCCAATTTGTTGTTAAGAATTGTGACCAAGACAAAGTCTGTAATGGAGCCAAAGTTTCTTCATATTTTTTGCATTTCTTGTTCTTATTGGCGACACCGGTACAGTAAATACATAATAAATAGTTTGAATTCATTTAGAAATGCTGCCTCCATTAAGAGAAACCTGACAAATTTATTCTTATTTACTGTAAAATTTCTAATTGTTGGTCTCATTTTTTTAATAATCACATTTGAGGGCTCCATATCAAAAATATTTATTTTTTGTTAATCATAATTAATTTTAGACACAGAAAACTAGTATGAGCGTTGCACAGACACGTGATAATAAGGACATTTCTTTGTCAAATATCATCATTATCAAATCAAATATCATAACTAAAGAACATCAGTCAGCTGGTGTGTTTCTTTTGGCTGCAGCTAATTTTCATTATTGATTTAATCTGCTGATTATTGGTCGTATGCTCCTAAAGTTTGAAGCTGGATCTGGTGAATTTTGAACCCTTTTGTTTGATAAATGAGAACTGATTCATTAGCTGTCCTGGACTAATAGTTTCAGCTCTAATTGTGTCTTTTATCAGTTTAAACTGCCGTTTTCAGTTTTTAGGTTTTCTGCAGGTAGACGGAGGAAAAGCTTTTGATTGTTGTCACTCCTCCAAAATGGCGGCGTTTCCATCTCAACTGTTTGGAAACAAACTTTACTTACAGATTTCCAATTTACTTCAAAGGCAGCATTAGTGAATCTTTCAGTCCTGTCACATCAAACCCAAAGCGAACTTTTCACGTGGCGCGATTACGTACACAGTCAATGCAAAGAGCCAAACAGACGTAAATAAAATTCATGTATTCGCGGGTGTTGAAATATTTAAACTCGAGGGAGAAATTTACGTGGCGCTGTGGTGAAAGCCTGTCAGCGTTGAGATCGTCTTCCTGTCGTCGTTGAATCAGAAACAAATAAATGTTGTCTGTGTCTGTGGTCACCCAGAGTTACGATAGTACATCACATCTGTCCAGAGACCAGAACCACCGACTGTCTACGGTAGAAACAACAACGTCTGCACGACTTTATGTTGAGTGTTGATGCAGCAGCTGCAGAGCCTGGCTCTGATCCAACCAGACTCCATCCAGAAAACAAGCATTTTAACAGCTGTCTGCTTGTCGTCGTGGTAACAGACCTGACGAAGCCTCAGTTCAGACTTTTTACTAATCAGCATCATTATGGAGTTATTTCAGCATCACTTTGATCTGTTTATTGATATTAAATCACAGCTCAGTCTGTTTATTGTGGGTTCATACCTCAGTAGTGATCCAGTCAGTGTGATGTACTGGATGTGAATCCAGCTCACTGCCAGGACATGAACCCAGACAGGACGGGGTTTGGTTTTCTGACATATGTGAGACTTCACCAACATGTACAAAGCAGCTACAGAGGTTATTTCTTACACAGTTGATGGAGGAAATGTTGTTGGTATCTATGGAGACAAGCTCCTCCTCCTCTCCGGCGCGTCTAGAACACAGATGACAGCAGCGGTACGACTCGTGAGTAAAGTGAGGCGGAAAGTCGTGTCGCTCTCGGTGTGAATACTGTATATACAGGATCTGATGTTTAATAAAGACACGGCTAGAATCAGACTTTGTTCGAGTGTTTAAATTCAGCTGTTAGTCACCAACCAGACTCCAGGACTGTGAGTCGGTGTTTGCGTCAACTTTTACCTTTAAGCTTTATTTATCTACAGTAGAGTTGGGTTGGGCTCCAGTAGCTGGTTCTATTGTGGATCCTGTTCCAACTTGGTAAAATATTGAGATCTGTTAACCTGTAATTTTCAGAAATCTCTTATCTGATATCTGTGTTTGTGTGGCTGAGGTCGCGTACACAGCGACCAGAGTACAGACCAGTTAGTCACTGTGAGCAGCCATCAAACAGGTCTGGATAGTTGGGACTGTGTCTCTGGTCGGATAAACAAGAAGTCCATCAGAAAACGGAGACGACACGAATTTGATCAGCGAAGCTTTATAGGTTGTTAAATAGGTCGGTCACACGTTTTACAGACGGGCTTCACCAGATATAACTTTGTTTTTCATGCTTTTATGGATTCTTGATTTTATGGAGTTGTGGCGGCGGCTGGTCGTCTGTTGGCGTTAGCGAAGGCCGTGGCTGCTCTGGAGGAAAGGCTCTTCTGATCTCGCATGACGTCACATCAGAAAAAAAAAAAACGAGTCGCGTTCTTCGCGTTAAAAGTAGTGCACAGGCTGACAGAGGAAACCCAGGAAGTCGCAGGTCTCATTTTTTAGATTAGGATCCAACCTGTTCACACATTGGCATTAAAAATAATTCAAGATGTGTGAAAACTTCCATATAGTCCCTTTACAGAATATTACTCCCCGTCTTTACAAGAGCTGCACCTTCATGATTTTTATTTCCGATTTATGTGGCAATTTGGTCTATAAAATATCAGGAAACGGTGAAGAAAATGTCTGTGACAACTTCCCAGAGAACAAGGTCTTAGTTTGTCCAAAATCCAAATATAATCACTTTGCAAAGAGAAGACAAAGAGAACAAATGCTTTGTTTTTTTTTTTTTTTTTGGTAATTTTTGCTTAATAAATGTCTTAAATGATTAATAAATCATGAAAATTGATGCTTATTAACTTTCAGTTGATTGTCTCAGCTCTAAATACATTCCACACAGGTTTTTTTTTAAAAATTGTTTCTGATGTTTTTAGACCAAATAACTTAAAATATACCATTCAAGGCAAGTTGAAATAAAAGTAGTTTAGTATTTCCAACCAGAATTAGACACCAGACGGTGTCGAGAAAACTAAATTTACTGAAAATATGATGCAACAGTTAAATGAGTAAATAAAATGTGGTGACTTTTCTTAAATACCCTGGAAGTTGAGTAGAGTTTGGTTGGTGGCTCATCAAACAGTGATTCGGTATCTGGGGCTCTGCTGTGGGTCCTGCTGGCTGCCTGGCAGAGACCAGCTGCATTCTGGGAAACGCAGTCTAGTCTCTGGTCAGCTCTCCTGTTCTGTTCTCAGAGGAACTTTTCTGTAGCTGCAGCTGATTCATGTGTTTATATTGTTGATGAAACAGAAAGGCTGCCTTCTGATATTCATTTGATTGGTTGATTGATTGGACCCAATAAGCCCTACAGCTGTGTGTCTGTGTGTGTGTGTGTGTGTGTGTGTGTGTGTGCGCGTGCGTATTACTGCATTACTGCTTCTATTCCTGGGAGAGATCTAAATCTATATAAAAATGTATGTATACATATCAGGATTGTATTTTTGTTGATTTATTGATTAGATATGACACATCGGTCGTCACTCGTCATATTTTTGTAGAAAAGCTTTAACGGAGGAAACCCGGTGAACTTCAGGGTGTTGGAGGATCCGACGCCTGATTGGATGTCTGACTGTCGAGAAGCGAACGAAGGACTAAACAGACATACGGACGACATGAACCAACAGAATGTAGAAATGTTTCGTTCTTCATCTTTTGACGTTCGCTGTGGGATCAATAATAATAATAACAATAATAATAATAATAACTGATTCATCGATTCCAGTGGCAGAGGTTTTTTGTGAGTCCTGTTTATTGTCTTTACGCAGCTGGAAGGATTAATATTCAGCGTTTACTTGGATGAATTTTTCTTTCTTTGGCCTTTTTGGGAGAAAAGTAAAATTTGAAAAGTTGGTCTTGAATATTGAGTTTTAACGCTTAAAGCAGCGTGATGCTTCCTGTTCAGCAGCATGAAGTTACATCCTGCGTTCATTAGATTATTAGCTGCTAGAACTTAAAATATTTATTTTTTTTGTCTCCACACAAGCGACATACTAAAGTATGACTTTATATTCATGACATTTTTCAACATACTGTACTATGACTTTTTTTCCTGAAATTTTTCGACATAACTTTTTTGTGTGAAATTTTTTTGGCATACTCTACGATGACTTGGTGAAATTTTTCGACGTACTTCTGTCCAGCCTTCTGTCCGTCCGTCCGTCCCACTATCGTGAACGCCTGCCGGCTACACTATGGCGTGAGTGCAGCATACCTGGGTATCTCCTCGGTATCTGGTTGAACTAACGCTACTTGTCCACGGGCGTTTTTTTTGTCTCGAGGGATTGCTCTGCTTCCCAGCGTGAGACACTTCATGTACACGAGGCACCTGATTGGATGAACGCTTTCCCTCGCGGGCTGCTGCTCCCAGCTTTGGAGCCGGAACCAACATGGCGGCTCATTTGGAAACTTTCTCCTCTTATCATGAAAGTAGTTCACTGAAATGTGTATCTGAAAACATTTTATGTGAGAATTAATCCATGTAGTTGAATCTGTCTTTATTTACGATCAACAACGCTTAGTATAAAAGTTTCTCTGGAGTTTCCAGAGGTGGCGAGTTGTGCATGACGCCCCCTAATTTGCATAAAGTAGCTTAGACCTCAACTTTATCCAATGAGGAGCGTACAACTTATCGTTAGATCTCTGAAATTTTTCATCATACTACACTATGACTTTATTTTGTGAAATATTTTGAAAAACTTATACGATGACTTTTTTGGACATTTTTTCGAAACACTCTGACGTTTTTCTCCTTGAAATTGTTTTTTCCTTATTTTCCATGAAGTTTGTCGACATACTATACTATGACCTTTTTCTCTGTGATTTTTTTAAACATACTATATTGGTTTTTTTTGTTTTTTTTTGGAAATTTTTTCGTAATATGATACTATGACTTTTTTTGGAAATTTTTCAACAGTCTTTTTTTCAAGAATTTTTCAACGTACTATAAGCAGACTTTTTTTTTAACATAATATTGTTTGACATACTATAATATGACTGTTAACATGAAATTTTTCAAGATTCAATATTATGACCTGTTTTTCATGAAAATTTTTGACATACTATACTATGACTTTTTTTCAAGAAATTTTTAAACATACTATACAATGACTTTTTTCAAGAAATTTTTCAACGTACTATATCACTTTTTTAACATAATATTGTTTAACGTACTATAGTATGACTGTTAACATCAAATTTTTCAAGATTCAATACTACGACCTGTTTTTCATGAAATTTTTCGACATACTATAATATGACTTTTTTTAACATAATATTGTTTAACATACTATAATATGACTTTTTTAACATAATATTGTTTAACATACTATAATATGACTGTTAACATTTTCCAAGATTCAATAGTATGACCTGTTTTTCATGAAATTTTTCGACATACTATACTATGACTTTTTTCAAAAAAACTTTCAATGTACTATAATGACTTTTTAACATAATATTGTTTAACATAGTATAATATGACTGTTAACATGAAATTTTTCAAGATTCAATATTATGACCTGTTTTTCATGAAAATTTTTGACATACTATACTATGACTTTTTTTCAAGAAATTTTTAAACAGAGTATACAATGACTTTTTTCAAGAAATCTTTCAACGTACTATATCACTTTTTTAACATAATATTGTTTAACATACTATAGTATGACTGTTAACATCAAATTTTTCAAGATTCAATACTACGACCTGTTTTTCATGAAATTTTTCGACATACTATAATATGACTTTTTTTTAACATAATATTGTTTAACATACTATAATATGACTGTTAACATGAAATTTTTCAAGATTCAATACTACGACCTGTTTCTCAAGAAATTTTTCGACATACCATACTATGACTTTTTCATGAATTTTTTCGACACACTACACTATGACATTTTCATGAAATTTTTCGAAAGACTACTATGACTTTTTCATGAAATTTTTCAACGTACTAAATTTGGACTTTTTTATCATAATAATGTTTAACATACTATAATATGACTGTTAACATAAAATTTTTCAAGATTCAATACTACGACCTGTTTTTCATGAAATTTTTCGACATACTATACTGTCACTTTTTTTTCGAGAAATTTTTCAACATACTATACTATGACTTTTTTCATGAAATTTTTTGACAGACTATACTGACTTTTTCATGAAATTTTTCGACGGACTATACTATGACTTTTACATGAAATTTTTCAACGTAATAAATTTTGACTTTTTTATCATAATGTTTAACATACTATACTACGACTTTTTTTCGAGAAATTTTTCAACATACTATACTATGACTTTTTTTCATGAAATTTTTCAACGTACTCTATGATTTTTTTGTCATAATAAAGTTTAACATACTATAATATGACTGTTAACATGACATTTTTCAAGATTCAATACTATGACCTGTTTTTCATGAAATTTTTCAACATGCTATACTATGACTTTTTTCAAGAAACTTCAACATACCACACTATGACTTTTTTTTCCAAGACATCTTTTAACATACTACACTGACTTTTTTCAAGAAATTTTTCGACATACTACACTATGACTTCTTTTCCAGGACAGTTTTCAACATGCTATACTATGAATTTTTTTAAAAAAAATTTCGACATACTGTAATATGACATTTTTAACATACCTTTTTACAAGCTATAATATGAATGTTGACATGAAATTTTTCAAGATTCAATATTATGACCTATTTTTGATGAAAAATTTCAACGTACTACACTTTGAGTTTTTTTTTCCCAAGAAATTTTTCAACATACGACTTTTTTCATGAAATTTTTCAATGCACTATAATGCTTTTTTTTTTTACCATAATACCTTTTAACAAACTACAACATGACTGTTAACATGAAATTTTTCAAGATTCAATACTATGACCTGTTTTTCAAGAAATTTTTCAATGTACTATAATATGACTTTTTTAACATAATATTGTTTAACATACTATAATATGACTGTTAACATGAAATTTTTCAAGATTCACTACTACGACCTGTTTTTCATGAAATTTTTCGACATACTATACTGTCACTTTTTTTCAAGAAATTTTTCAACATACGATACTATGACTTTTTTCATGAAATTTTTTGACAGACTATACTATGACTTTTACATGAAATTTTTCAACGTAATAAATTTGGACTTTTTTTATCATAATGTTTCACATACTATACTATGACTTTTTTATGAAATTTTTCAACGTACTGCATACTTTTTTTCCAAATTTTTCAAGATACCATACTATGACTTTTTTCGTGAAATTTTTTCAACAGTACTATGACTTTTTTCGTGAAATTTTTCAACGTACTATGATTTTTTTTATCATAATATTGTTTAACATACTATAGTATGACTGTTAACATGAAATTTTTCAAGATTCAATACTACGACCTATTTTTCATGAAATTTTTCGACATACTATACTATGATTGTTTTTCAAGAAATTTTTCGACATACTATACTGTCACTTTTTTTTCAAGAAATTTTTCAACATACGATACTATGACTTTTTTCATGAAATTTTTTGACAAACTATACTATGACTTTTACATGAAATTTTTCAACGTAATAAATTTGGACTTTTTTATCATAATGTTTAACATACTATACTACGACTTTTTTTCGAGGAAATTTTTCAACATACTATACTATGACTTTTTTTCATGAAATTTGTCAACGTACTGTAATATGACTTTTTTAACATAATACCTTTTTACAAACTATAATACGAATGTTAACATGAAAATTTTCAAGATTCAATATTACGACCTGTTTTTGATGAAAATTTTGGACATACTATAATTTGATTTTTTTTTCAAGAAATTTTTAAACATACTATACTAAGACTTTTTTCAAGAAATTTTTCAACGTACTATATGACTTTTTTTTTTTTTAACATCATATTTTTTCACAAACTACAGTATGACTTAACATGAAATGTTTCCAAGATTCAATACTATGACCTGTTTTTCATGAAATTTTTCAACATACTATACTATGACTTTTTTTCATGAAATTTTTCAATGTACTATGATTTTTTTGTCATAATAATGTTTAACATACTATAATACGACTTTTTTCAAGAAATTTTTCAAGATACTATACTACGACCTTTTTTTCATGAAATTTGTCAACGTACTATAATATGACTTTTTCTCATAATATTGTTTAACATACTATAATATGACTGTTAACATGAAATTTTTCAAGATTCAATACTACGACCTGTTTTTCATGAAATTTTTTGACAGACTATACTATGACTTTTTACATGAAATTTTTCAACGTAATACACTTTGACTTTTTTTATGATAATTTTTCAACGTACTGCACTCGACTTTTTTTCGGAAATTTTTCAACATACCATACTATGACTTTTTTTCATGAAATTTGTCAACGTACTGTAATATGACTTTTTTATCATAATACCTTTTTACAAACTATAATACGACTGTTAACATGAAAATTTTCAAGTTTCAATACTACGACCTGTTTTTCATGAAAATTTTCAACATACTATAGTATGATTTTTTTTTCCAAGAAATCTTTCAACATACTATACTACGACTTTTTTCATGAAATTTTTCAACCTACGATATGATTTTTTTTGTCATAATAATGTTTAACATACTATACTACGACTTTTTTTCGAGAAATTTTTCAACACACTATACTATGACTTTTTTTCATGAAATTTGTCAACATACTATATGACTTTTTTTAATCATAATACCTTTTTACAAACTATAATATGACTGTTAACATGAAATTTTTCAAGATTCAATACCATGACCTTTTTTTCATGAAAATTTTCAACATACTATACTCTGACTTTTTTTCATGAAATTTGTAAACGTACTATAATATGACGATCATAATACCTATTTACAAACTATAATATGACTGTTAACGTGAAGTATGAAATTTTTCAAGATTCAATACTATGACCTTTTTTCATGACATATTTCAACATACTATACTATGACTTTTTTTCCAAGAAATTTTTCAACATACTATACTATGACTTTTTCATGAAATTTTTCTACATACTATACTATGACTTTTTTTTTATCATAATAATGTTTAACATTCTATATGACTGCTCACATGAAATTTTTCAAGATTCACGACTACGACCTGTTTCTCAAGAAATTTTGACATACTATACTATGACTTTTTTTCATGAAATTTGTCAACGTACTATATGATTTTTTTGTCATAATAATGTTTAACATACTATAATATGACTGTTAACATGACATTTTTCAAGATTCAATACTATGACCTGTTTTTCATGAAATTTTTCGACATACTATACTATGACCTTTTTCAAGAAATTTTTCAATGTACTACAATTTGAGTTTTTTTTAACATAATATTGTTTAACATACTATAATATGACTGTTTACATGAAATTTTTCAAGATTCAATATTACGACCTGTTTTTCATGAAAATTTTGGACATACTATACTATGACTTTTTTCAAGAAATTTTTCAACGTACTATACGAAGACTTTTTTCAAGAAATTTTTCAACGTACTATATCACTTTTTTTAACATCATATTGTTTCACATACTACTGTATGACTTAACATAAAATTTTCCAAGATTCAATACTATGACTTTTTTCATGAAATTTTTCAACATACTATACTATGACTTTTTTTCATGACATTTGTAAACGTACTATAATATGACGATCATAATACCTATTTACAAACTATAATATGACTGTTAACGTGAAGTATGAAATTTTTCAAGATTCAATACTATGACCTTTTTTCATGACATATTTCAACATACTATACTATGACTTTTTTTCCAAGAAATTTTTCAACATACTATACTATGACTTTTTCATGAAATTTTTCTCCATACTATACTATGACTTTTTTTATCATAATAATGTTTAACATTCTATATGACTGCTCACATGAAATTTTTCAAGATTCACGACTACGACCTGTTTCTCAAGAAATTTTGACATACTATACTATGACTTTTTTTCATGAAATTTGTCAACGTACTATATGATTTTTTTGTCATAATAATGTTTAATATACTATAATATGACTGTTAACATGACATTTTTCAAGATTCAATACTATGACCTGTTTTTCATGAAATTTTTCGACATACTATACTATGACCTTTTTCAAGAAATTTTTCAATGTACTACAATTTGAGTTTTTTTTAACATAATATTGTTTAACATACTATAATATGACTGTTTACCTGAAATTTTTCAAGATTCAATATTACGACCTGTTTTTCATGAAAATTTTGGACATACTATACTATGACTTTTTTCAAGAAATTTTTAAACATACTATACTAAGACTTTTTTCAAGAAATTTTTCAACGTACTATATCACTTTTTTTAACATCATATTGTTTCACATACTACTGTATGACTTAACATAAAATTTTCCAAGATTCAATACTATGACTTTTTTCATGAAATTTTTCAACATACTATACTATGACTTTTTTTTCATGAAATTTTTCAATGTACTATGATTTTTTTGTCATAATAATGTTTAACATACTATACTACGACTTTTTGGAAATTTTTCAACAACTGTACTATGACTTTTTTTCATTTTGCAACATACTATAATATGACTTTTTCTCATAATAATGTTTAACATACTATAATATGACTGTTAACATGAAATTTTTCAAGATTCAATACTACGACCTGTTTTTCATGAAATTTTTTGATATACTATACTATGACTTTTTCATGAAATTTTTCAACGTACTACACTATGACTTTTTTATGAAATTTTTCAACGTACTGCACTGACTTTTTTCCAAGAAATTTTTCAACATACCATACTATGACTTTTTTCGTGAAATTTTTCAACGTACTATGACTTTTTTTATCATAATATTGTTTAACATACTATAGTATGACTGTTAACATGAAATTTTTCAATATTCAATACTACGACCTATTTTTCATGAAATTTTTCGACATACTATACTATGATTGTTTTTCAAGAAATTTTTCGACATACTATACTACGACTTTTTTTCATGAAATTTTTCAACGTACTATATGATTTTTTTGTCATAATGTTTAACATACTATACTACGACTTTTCGAGAAATTTTTCAATATATATACTATGACTTTTTTTCATGAAATTTGTCAACATACTGTATGACTTTTTTTTTAATCATAATACATTTTTACAAACTATAATATGACTGTTAACATGACATTTTTCAAGATTCAATACTATGACCTGTTTTTCATGAAATTTTTCAACATACTATACTATGATTTTTTTTCAAGAAATTTTTCAACGTACTATCGATGACTTTTTTTTAAGATATACTTTTCACATACTACTGTCTGCTTCTAATTTCCAGTTCAATACTATGACTTTTTTTTGAAATTTTTCAATGTACTATGATTTTTTTGTCTTATGTTTAACATCTATCTACGACTTTTTTCAGAAATTTTTCAACATACTATACAAGGACTTTTTTTCATGAAATTTGTCAACGTACATATATCACTTTTTCTACATAATATTGTTTAACATACTATAATATGACTGTTAACATGAAATTTTTCAAGATTCAATACTACGACCTGTTTTTCATGAAATTTTTTGACATACTATACTATGACTTTTTATTTTTCACGTCTCCTTCATTTCGTCTGCCGCTCAATTTTCACATCATCTTTATTTAGTCTGCTTTTATAATTTTTTAACATATTTTGCTTTACATAAATTTTTAATTTCATACTCACCTTTTTTATGAAATTTTTGCATACTTCTTTTTCAGAAATTTTAATCTCTCCTTTATGAAATTACGTCTTTATTTTAATGTTTACATATTCTCGCTTTCAAAATTATTTTCTGCAGAATTTAACATCTGTGCTAATATATTTCAAACTTATGCTTAACGCATTTCAAGTTCAATACTGCCGTTTCAAAATTTTTCCATACTTACTATTTAAAAATTTCATACTTCGACAAGAAACTTTCCATCTTCTAGATTCAAGAAATTTTCAACGTAATATATCACTTTTTTAACATAATATTGTTGAACATACTATAGTATGACTGTTAACATCAAATTTTTCAAGATTCAATACTCCGACCTGTTTTTCATGAAATTTTTCGACATACTATAATATGACTTTTTTTTTAACATAATATTGTTTAACATACTATAATATGACTGTTAACATGAAATTTTTCAAGATTCAATACTACGACCTTTTTTTCATGAAAATTTTCGACATACTATACTATGACTTTTTTCATGAAATTTTTTGACAGACTATACTACTTTGACATGAAAATTTTCGACATACTATACTATGACTTTTACATGAAATTTTTCAACGTAATAAATTTTGACTTTTTTATCATAATGTTTAACATACTATACTACGACTTTTTTTCGAGAAATTTTTCAACATACTATACTATGACTTTCATGAAATTTGTCAACGTACTGTAATATGACTTTTTTATCATAATACCTTTTTACAAACTATAATACGACTGTTAACATGAAAATTTTCAAGTTTCAATACTATGACCTGTTTTTCATGAAAATTTTCAACATACTATAGCATGATTTTTTTTTCCAAGAAATCTTTCAACATACTATACTACGACTTTTTTCTTGAAATTTTTCAACCTACGATATGATTTTTTTTTGTCATAATAATGTTTAACATACTATACTACGACTTTTTTTCGAGAAATTTTTCAACACACTATACTATGACTTTTTTTCATGAAATTTGTCAACATACTATATGACTTTTTTTAATCATAATACCTTTTTACAAACTATAATATGACTGTTAACATGAAATTTTTCAAGATTCAATACCATGACCTTTTTTTCATGAAAATTTTCAACATACTATACTATGACTTTTTTTCATGAAATTTGTAAACGTACTATAATATGACGATCATAATACCTATTTACAAACTATAATATGACTGTTAACGTGAAGTATGACATTTTTCAAGATTCAATACTATGACCTTTTTTCATGACATATTTCAACATACTATACTATGACTTTTTTTCCAAGAAATTTTTCAACATACTATACTATGACTTTTTCATGAAATTTTTCTACATACTATACTATGACTTTTTTTTATCATAATAATGTTTAACATTCTATATGACTGCTCACATGAAATTTTTCAAGATTCACGACTACGACCTGTTTCTCAAGAAATTTTGACATACTATACTATGACTTTTTTTCATGAAATTTGTCAACGTACTATATGATTTTTTTGTCATAATAATGTTTAACATACTATAATATGACTGTTAACATGACATTTTTCAAGATTCAATACTATGACCTGTTTTTCATGAAATTTTTCGAGATACAATACTACGACCTGTTTTTCATGAAATTTTTCGACATACTATACTATGACCTTTTTCAAGAAATTTTTCAATGTACTACAATTTGAGTTTTTTTTAACATAATATTGTTTAACATACTATAATATGACTGTTTACATGAAATTTTTCAAGATTCAATATTACGACCTGTTTTTCATGAAAATTTTGGACATACTATACTATGACTTTTTTCAAGAAATTTTTAAACATACTATACGAAGACTTTTTTCAAGAAATTTTTCAACGTACTATATCACTTTTTTTAACATCATATTGTTTCACATACTACTGTATGACTTAACATAAAATTTTCCAAGATTCAATACTATGACTTTTTTCATGAAATTTTTCAACATACTATACTATGACTTTTTTTCATGACATTTGTAAACGTACTATAATATGACGATCATAATACCTATTTACAAACTATAATATGACTGTTAACGTGAAGTATGAAATTTTTCAAGATTCAATACTATGACCTTTTTTCATGACATATTTCAACATACTATACTATGACTTTTTTTCCAAGAAATTTTTCAACATACTATACTATGACTTTTTCATGAAATTTTTCTCCATACTATACTATGACTTTTTTTATCATAATAATGTTTAACATTCTATATGACTGCTCACATGAAATTTTTCAAGATTCACGACTACGACCTGTTTCTCAAGAAATTTTGACATACTATACTATGACTTTTTTTCATGAAATTTGTCAACGTACTATATGATTTTTTTGTCATAATAATGTTTAGTATACTATATAATATGACTGTTAACATGACATTTTTCAAGATTCAATACTATGACCTGTTTTTCATGAAATTTTTCGACATACTATACTATGACCTTTTTCAAGAAATTTTTCAATGTACTACAATTTGAGTTTTTTTTAACATAATATTGTTTAACATACTATAATATGACTGTTTACATGAAATTTTTCAAGATTCAATATTACGACCTGTTTTTCATGAAAATTTTGGACATACTATACTATGACTTTTTTCAAGAAATTTTTCAACGTACTATACTAAGACTTTTTTCAAGAAATTTTTCAACGTACTGTATCACTTTTTTTAACATCATATTGTTTCACATACTACTGTATGACTTAACATAAAATTTTCCAAGATTCAATACTATGACTTTTTTCATGAAATTTTTCAACATACTATACTATGACTTTTTTTCTGAATGAATTTTTCAATGTACTATGATTTTTTTGACATAATAATGTTTATCTATACTTTTTTCAAATTTTTCACATACTATACTATGACTTTTTTCATGAAATTTGTCAACGTACTATAATATGACTTTTTCTACATAATATTGTTTAACATACTATAATATGACTGTTAACATGAAATTTTTCAAGATTCAATACTACGACCTGTTTTTCATGAAATTTTTCAAGATTCAATACCGACCTGTTTTTCATGAAATTTTTTGATATACTATACTATGACTTTTTCATGAAATTTTTCAACGTACTACACTATGACTTTTTTATGAAATTTTTCAACGTACTGCACTGACTTTTTTTCCAAGAAATTTTTCAACATACCATACTATGACTTTTTTCGTGAAATTTTTCAACGTACTATGACTTTTTTTATCATAATATTGTTTAACATACTATAGTATGACTGTTAACATGAAATTTTTCAATATTCAATACTACGACCTATTTTTCATGAAATTTTTCGACATACTATACTATGATTGTTTTTCAAGAAATTTTTCGACATACTATACTACGACTTTTTTTCATGAAATTTTTCAACGTACTATATGATTTTTTTGTCATAATGTTTAACATACTATACTACGACTTTTCGAGAAATTTTTCAATATATATACTATGACTTTTTTTCATGAAATTTGTCAACATACTGTATGACTTTTTTTTAATCATAATACATTTTTACAAACTATAATATGACTGTTAACATGACATTTTTCAAGATTCAATACTATGACCTGTTTTTCATGAAATTTTTCGACATACTATACTATGATTTTTTTTCAAGAAATTTTTCGACATACTATACGATGACTTTTTTCAAGAAACTTTTCGACATACTATACTATGATTTTTTTTCAAGAAATTTTTAAACATACTATACAAGGACTTTTTTCAAGAAATTTTTCAACGTAATATATCACTTTTTTAACATAATATTGTTTAACATACTATAGTATGACTGTTAACATGAAATTTTTCAAGATTCAATACTACAACCTGTTTTTCATGAAATTTTTCGACATACTATATTATGATTTTTTTTCAAGAAATTTTTCGAAATACTATACGATGATTTTTTTAAAGAAATTTTTCGAAATATATATATGATTTTTTTTAAAATTTTTCACGTTTATCACTTTTTTAACATAATATTGTTTAACATACTATAGTATGACTGTTAACATCAAATTTTTCAAGATTCAATACTACGACCTGTTTTTCATGAAATTTTTCGACATACTATAATATGACTTTTTTTTAACATAATATTGTTTAACATACTATAATATGACTGTTAACATGAAATTTTTCAAGATTCAATACTACGTCCTTTTTTTCATGAAAATTTTCGACATACTATACTATGACTTTTTTCATGAAATTTTTTGACAGCTATACTGACTTTTTCATGAAAATTTTCGCACTATACTATGACTTTTACATGAAATTTTTCAACGTAATAAATTTTGACTTTTTTATCATAATGTTTAACATACTATACTACGACTTTTTTTCGAGAAATTTTTCAACATATTATACTATGACTTTTTTTCATGAAATTTGTCAACGTACTGTAATATGACTTTTTTATCATAATACCTTTTTACAAACTATAATACGACTGTTAACATGAAAAATTTCAAGTTTCAATACTACGACCTGTTTTTCATGAAAATTTTCAACATACTATAGCATGATTTTTTTTTTCCAAGAAATCTTTCAACATACTATACTACGACTTTTTTCTTGAAATTTTTCAACCTACGATATGATTTTTTTTTGTCATAATAATGTTTAACATACTATACTACGACTTTTTTTCGAGAAATTTTTCAACACACTATACTATGACTTTTTTTCATGAAATTTGTCAACATACTATATGACTTTTTTTAATCATAATACCTTTTTACAAACTATAATATGACTGTTCACATGAAATTTTTCAAGATTCAATACCATGACCTTTTTTTCATGAAAATTTTCAACATACTATACTATGACTTTTTTTCATGAAATTTGTAAACGTACTATAATATGACGATCATAATACCTATTTACAAACTATAATATGACTGTTAACGTGAAGTATGACATTTTTCAAGATTCAATACTATGACCTTTTTTCATGACATATTTCAACATACTATACTATGACTTTTTTTCCAAGAAATTTTTCAACATACTATACTATGACTTTTTCATGAAATTTTTCTACATACTATACTATGACTTTTTTTTATCATAATAATGTTTAACATTCTATATGACTGCTCACATGAAATTTTTCAAGATTCACGACTACGACCTGTTTCTCAAGAAATTTTGACATACTATACTATGACTTTTTTTCATGAAATTTGTCAACGTACTATATGATTTTTTTGTCATAATAATGTTTAACATACTATAATATGACTGTTAACATGAATTTTTTTTTCAAGATTCAATCTACGTTACCTGTTTTTCATGAAATTTTTGTCAAGATTCAATACTAAAATGACCTGTTTTTCATGAAATTTTTCGACATACTATACTATGACCTTTTTCAAGAAATTTTTCAATGTACTACAATTTGAGTTTTTTTTAACATAATATTGTTTAACATACTATAATATGACTGTTTATGAAATTTTTCAAGATTAATATTGCCTGTTTTTCAGAAAATTTTGGACATACTATACTGACTTTTTCAAGAAATTTTTCAAGTCTTATCACTTTTTTTACATCATATTGTTTCCATACTACTGTTGATTAACATAAAATTTTCCAAGATTCAATACTATGACTTTTTTCATGAAATTTTTCAACATACTATACTGACTTTTTCATGAAAATTTTCGACATACTATACTATGACTTTTACATAAATTTTTCAACGTAATAAATTTTGACTTTTTTATCATAATGTTTAACATACTATACTACGACTTTTTTTCGAGAAATTTTTCAACATACTATCTATGACTTTTTTTCATGAATTTGTCACGTACTGTAATATGACTTTTTTATCATAATACCTTTTTACAAACTATAATAGACTGTTAACATGAAAATTTTAAGTTTCAATACTACGACCTGTTTTTCATGAAAATTTTAACATACTATAGCATGATTTTTTTTTCCAAGAATCTTTCAACATACTATACTACGACTTTTTTCATGAAATTTTTACCTACATATTTTTTTTGTCATAATATTTTCATACTTATCGCTTTTTTCGAGATTTTTCCACACTATACTATGACTTTTTTTCATGAATTTGTCAACATACTATATGACTTTTTTTAATCATAATACCTTTTTACAAACTATAATATGACTGTTAACATGAAATTTTTCAAGATTCAATACCATGACCTTTTTTTCATGAAAATTTTCAACATACTATACTATGACTTTTTTTCATGAAATTTGTAAACGTACTATAATATGACGATCATAATACCTATTTACAAACTATAATATGACTGTTAACGTGAAGTATGAAATTTTTAAGATTCAATACTATGACCTTTTTTCATGACATATTTCAACATACTATACTATGACTTTTTTTCCAAGAAATTTTTCAACATACTATACTATGACTTTATGAAATTTCACATCTTATTGCTTTTTTTTCATAATAATGTTTAACATTCTATATGACTGCTCACATGAAATTTTTCAAGATTCACGACTACGACCTGTTTCTCAAGAAATTTTGACATACTATACTATGACTTTTTTTCATGAAATTTGTCAACGTACTATATGATTTTTTTGTCATAATAATGTTTAACATACTATAATATGACTGTTAACATGAAATTTTTCAAGATTCAATACTACGACCTGTTTTTCATGAAATTTTTCAAGATTCAATACTACGACCTGTTTTTCATGAAATTTTTCGACATACTATACTATGACCTTTTTCAAGAAATTTTTCAATGTACTACAATTTGAGTTTTTTTTTAACATAATATTGTTTAACATACTATAATATGATGTTTACATGAAATTTTTCAAGATTCAATATTACGACCTGTTTTTCATGAAAATTTTGGACATACTATACTAAGACTTTTTTCAAGAAATTTTTCAACGTACTATATCACTTTTTTTAACATCATATTGTTTCACATACTACTGTATGACTTAACATAAAATTTTCCAAGATTCAATACTATGACTTTTTTCATGAAATTTTTCAACATACTATACTATGACTTTTTTTCATGACATTTGTAAACGTACTATAATATGACGATCATAATACCTATTTACAAACTATAATATGACTGTTAACGTGAAGTATGACATTTTTCAAGATTCAATACTATGACCTTTTTTCATGACATATTTCAACATACTATACTATGACTTTTTTTCCAAGAAATTTTTCAACATACTATACTATGACTTTTTCATGAAATTTTTCTACATACTATACTATGACTTTTTTTATCATAATAATGTTTAACATTCTATATGACTGCTCACATGAAATTTTTCAAGATTCACGACTACGACCTGTTTCTCAAGAAATTTTGACATACTATACTATGACTTTTTTTTCATGAAATTTGTCAACGTACTATATGATTTTTTTGTCATAATAATGTTTAACATACTATAATATGACTGTTAACATGACATTTTTCAAGATTCAATACTATGACCTGTTTTTCATGAAATTTTTCGACATACTATACTATGACCTTTTTCAAGAAATTTTTCAATGTACTACAATTTGAGTTTTTTTTAACATAATATTGTTTAACATACTATAATATGACTGTTTACATGAAATTTTTCAAGATTCAATATTACGACCTGTTTTTCATGAAAATTTTGGACATATTATACTAAGACTTTTTTCAAGAAATTTTTCAACGTACTATATCACTTTTTTTTTAACATCATATTGTTTCACATACTACTGTATGACTTAACATAAAATTTTCCAAGATTCAATACTATGACTTTTTTCATGAAATTTTTCAACATACTATACTATGACTTTTTTTTCATGAAATTTTTCAATGTACTATGATTTTTTTGTCATAATAATGTTTAACATACTATACTACGACTTTTTTCGAGAAATTTTTCAACATACTATACTATGACTTTTTTTCATGAAATTTGTCAACGTACTATAATATGACTTTTTCTACATAATATTGTTTAACATACTATAATATGACTGTTAACATGAAATTTTTCAAGTTCAATCTAGCCTGTTTTTAAATTTTTCAAGTTCAATCTCGACCTGTTTTTCATGAAATTTTTCAAGATTCAATACTACGACCTGTTTTTCATGAAATTTTTTGATATACTATACTATGACTTTTTCATGAAATTTTTCAACGTACTACACTATGACTTTTTTATGAAATTTTTCAACGTACTGCACTGACTTTTTTTCCAAATTTTTCAACATACCATACTATGACTTTTTTCGTGAAATTTTTCAACGTACTATGACTTTTTTTTATCATAATATTGTTTAACATACTATAGTATGACTGTTAACATGAAATTTTTCAATATTCAATACTACGACCTATTTTTCATGAAATTTTTCGACATACTATACTATGATTGTTTTTCAAGAAATTTTTCGACATACTATACTACGACTTTTTTTTCATGAAATTTTTCAACGTACTATATGATTTTTTTGTCATATGTTTAACATACTATACTACGACTTTTCGAGAAATTTTTCAATATATATACTATGACTTTTTTTCATGAAATTTGTCAACATACTGTATGACTTTTTTTAATCATAATACATTTTTACAAACTATAATATGACTGTTAACATGACATTTTTCAAGATTCAATACTATGACCTGTTTTTCATGAAATTTTTCGACATACTATATGCTTTTTTAACATAATATTGTTTAACATACTATAATATGCTGTTCATGAAATTTTTCAAGATTCAATACTATGCCTTTTTTTATGAAAATTTTCGACATACTTACTATGCTTTTTTCATGAAATTTTTTGACAGACTATACTGACTTTTTCATGAAATTTTTCGACAGACTATACTATGATCTTTTTTCAAGAAACTTTTCGACATACTATACTATGATTTTTTTTCAAGAAATTTTTAAACATACTATACAAGGACTTTTTTCAAGAAATTTTTCAACGTAATATATCACTTTTTTAACATAATATTGTTTAACATACTATAATATGACTGTTAACATGAAATTTTTCAAGATTCAATACTACGAACTTTTTTTCATGAAAATTTTTCGACATACTATGACTTTTTTTAATCATAATACTTTTTTACAAACTATAATATGACTGTTAACATGAAATTTTTCAAGATTCACAACTACGAGCTGTTTTTCAAGAAGATTTTCGACGTACTATACTTGACTTTTTTTCCCTAAGAAATTTTTCGAAATACTATACTTGACTTTTTTCATGAAATTTTTCGACATACTATACTATGACTTTTTTTTAAAGAAATTTTTCAATGTACTATAATATGACTTTTTTTAACATAATATTGTTTAACATACTATAATATGACTGTTAACATGACATTTTTCAAGATTCAACACTACGACCTTTTTTTCATGAAATTTTTCAACATACTATACTATGACTTTTTTTCATGAAATTTTTCAACGTACTATATGATTTTTTTGGTCACAATAAAGTTTAACATACTATAATATGACTGTTAACATGACATTTTTCAAGATTCAATACTACGACCTGTTTTTCATGAAATTTTTCAACATGCTATACTATGACTTTTTTCAAGAAACTTCAACATACTACACTATGACTTTTTTTCCAAGACATCTTTTAACATACTACACTGACTTTTTTCAAGAAATTTTTCGACATACTACACTATGACTTCTTTTCCAGGACATTTTTCAACATGCTATACTATGAATTTTTTAAAAAAAATTTCGACATACTGTAATATGACATCTTTAACATAATACCTTTTTACAAGCTATAATATGAATGTTGACATGAAATTATTCACGATTCAATATTATGACCTGTTTTTCATGAAATACTTCAACGTACTACACTTTGACTTTTTTTTCCCAAAAAATTTTTCAACATACTCGACTTTTTTCATGAAATTTTTCAATGCACTATAATATGACTTTTTTTTTTTATCATAATACCTTTTAACAAACTACAATATGACTGTTAACATGAATTTTTTCAAGATTCAATACTACGACCTTTTTTTCATGAAATTTTTTGACAGACTATACTGACTTTTACATGAAATTTTTCAACGTAAAAAATTTGGACTTTTTTATCATAATGTTTAACATACTATACTACGACTTTTTTTCGAGAAATTTTTCAACATACTATACTATGACTTTTTTTCATGAAATTTGTCAACGTACTGTAATATGACTTTTTTATCATAATACCTTTTTACAAACTATAATACGACTGTTAACATGAAATTTTTCAAGATTCAATACTACGACCTGTTTTTCATGAAATTTTTCGACATACTATACTGACTTTTTTCATGAAATTTTTCAACGTACTATAATATCACTTTATTGACATAATATTGTTTAACATACTATAATATGACTGTTAACATGAAATTTTTCAAGATTCACAACTATGACCTTTTTTGCAAGAAAATTTTCGATGTACTATAGTGACTTTTTTCATGAAATTTTTCAATGTACAACACTATGACTTTTTTTCCCCAAGAAATTGTTCAACATACTATACTATGACTTTTTCATGAAATTTTTCGACATACTGTCGATGACTTTCATCAAATTTTTAAACGTACTAAATTTTGACTTTTTTATCATAATGTTTAACATACTATGACGGTTACACTATGACCTGTTTTTCGTGAAATTTTTCGACATGCTATACTATGACTTTTTTTCATGAAATTTTTCAACGTACTATAATATCACTTTATTAACATAATATTGTTTAACATACTATAATATGACTGTTAACATTATATTTTTCAAGATTAAATACTGACCTGTTTTTAGACATACTTCCATGTCTTTTTTTCAAGAAATTTTTCAACATACTATACTTTGACTTTTTCATGAAATTTTTCAACATACTATACTGACTTTTTTCATGAAAATTTTCACGTCTGACTTTTTTTATCATAATAATGTTTATCAAACTACATGACTGTTAACATGAAATTTTTCAAGATTCAATACTATGACCTTTTTTTCATGACATATTTCAACATACTATACTACGACTTTTTTTTCCAAGAAATTTTTCAACATACTATACTATGACTTTTTCATGAAATTTTTCTACATACTATACTATGACTTTTTTTTATCATAATAATGTTTAACATTCTATGACTGTTAACATGAAATTTTTCAAGATTCAATACTACGACCTGTTTTTCATGAAATTTTTCGATATACTATACTATGACTTTTTTCATGAAATTTTTCAACGTACTACACTATGACTTTTTTTCCAAGAAATTTTTCAACATACTATACTATGACTTTTTTCGTGAAATTTTTCAACGTACTATGACTTTTTTTTTATCATAATATTGTTTAACATACTATAGTACGACTGTTAACATGAAATTTTTCAATATTCAATACTACGACCTATTTTTCATGAAATTTTTCGACATACTATACTATGATTTTTTTTCAAGAAATTTTTCGACGTACTATATGATTTTTTTGTCATAATGTTTAACATACTATCTACGACTTTTTCGAGAAATTTTTCAACATACTACTATGACTTTTTTCAAGAAACTTCAACATCTCACTTGCTTTTTTCCAAGCATCTTTTAACATCTCCTGACTTTTTTCATGAAATTTTTCGACATACTACACTATGACTTCTTTTCAGGACATTTTTCAACATGCTATACTATGAGTTTTTAAAAAAAAAAATTCGACATACTATAATATGACATTTTTAACATAATACCTTTTTACAAGCTATAATACGAATGTTGACATGAAATTTTTCAAGATTCAATATTATGACCTGTTTTTCATGAAATATTTCAACGTACTACACTTTGACTTTTTTTTCCCAAGAAATTTTTCAACATACTACGGCTTTTTTCATGAAATTTTTCAATGTACTACAATGACTTTTTTTTTATCATAATACCTTTTTCAACTACAACATGACTACATGACAACATGACTACAACGTGAAATTTTTCAAGATTCCTACTACGACCTGTTTTTCATGAAATTTTACAGTGTACCAAAATATCACTTTATTAACAATATTGTTTAACATACTATAATATGACTGTTAACATGAAATTTTTCAAGATTCACAACTACGACCTGTTTTTCAAGAAAATTTTCGACATACTATACTGACTTTTTTGATAAAATTTTTCAACGCACACTATGACTTTTTTCCCAAGAAATTTTTCAAAATACTATACTATGACTTTTTTTCATGAAATTTTTCAATGTACTATAATATGATTTTTTTATCATAATATTGTTTAACATACTATACTACGACTTCTTTGAGAAATTTTTAAACATACTATACTATGACTTTTTTTCAAGAAATTTTTCAACGTACCATATGATTTTTTTGTCATAATAAAGTTTAACATACTATAATGACTGTTAACATGACATTTTTCAAGATTCAATACTATGACCTGTTTTTCATGAAATTTTTCGACATGCTATACTATGACTTTTTTCAAGAAACTTCAACATACTACACTATGACTTTTTTTTCCCAAGACATCTTTTAACATACTGGACTGACTTTTTTCAAGAAATTTTTTGCATACTCACTATGACTTCTTTTCAGGCATTTTTAATGCTATACTATGAATTTTTTCAAAAAATTTGACATACTGTAATATGACATCTTTAACATAATACTTTTTTACAAGCTATAATATGAATGTTGACATGAAATTTTTCACGATTCAATATTATGACCTGTTTTTCATGAAATACTTCAACGTACTACACTTTGATTTTTTTTCCCAAGAAATCTTTCAACATACTACACTTTTTCATGAAATTTTTATGCACTATATCACTTTTTTTTTCATATACCTTTTAACAAACTACAATATGACTGTTAACATGAAATTTTTCAAGATTCAATACTATGACCTGTTTTTCAAGAAATTTTTCAATGTACTATAATATGACTTTTTTAACATAATATTGTTTAACATACTATAATATGACTGTTAACATGAAATTTTTCAAGATTCAATACTACGAACTTTTTTTCATGAAAATTTTCGACATACTATGACTTTTTTTAATCATAATACCTTTTTACAAACTATAATATGACTGTTAACATGAAATTTTTCAAGATTCACAACTACGAGCTGTTTTTCAAGAAGATTTTCGACGTACTATACTGACTTTTTTTCCCTAAGAAATTTTTCAAAATACTATACTATGACTTTTTTCATGAAATTTTTCGACATACTATACTATGACTTTTTTTTTAAGAAATTTTTCAATGTACTATAATATGACTTTTTTTAACATAATATTGTTTAACATACTATAATATGACTGTTAACATGACATTTTTCAAGATTCAACAGTACGACCTTTTTTTCATGAAATTTTTCAACATACTATACTATGACTTTTTTTCATGAAATTTTTCAACGTACTATATGATTTTTTTGGTCACAATAAAGTTTAACATACTATAATATGACTGTTAACATGACATTTTTCAAGATTCAATACTACGACCTGTTTTTCATGAAATTTTTCGACATGCTATACTATGACTTTTTTCAAGAAACTTCAACATACTCACTATGACTTTTTTTCAAGCATCTTTTAACATACTACACTGACTTTTTCAAGAAATTTTTCGACATACTACACTAGCTTTTTTAGGCATTTTTCACATGCTCTATGAATTTTTAAAAAAATTTGCATACTGTAATATGACATCTTTAACATAATACCTTTTTACAAGCTATAATATGAATGTTGACATGAAATTATTCACGATTCAATATTATGACCTGTTTTTCATGAAATACTTCAACGTACTACACTTTGACTTTTTTTTCCCAAAAAATTTTTCAACATACTACGACTTTTTTCATGAAATTTTTCAATGCACTATAATATGACTTTTTTTTTTTATCATAATACCTTTTAACAAACTACAATATGACTGTTAACATGAATTTTTTCAAGATTCAATACTACGACCTTTTTTTCATGAAATTTTTTGACAGACTATACTGACTTTTACATGAAATTTTTCAACGTAAAAAATTTGGACTTTTTTATCATAATGTTTAACATACTATACTACGACTTTTTTTCGAGAAATTTTTCAACATACTATACTATGACTTTTTTTCATGAAATTTGTCAACGTACTGTAATATGACTTTTTTATCATAATACCTTTTTACAAACTATAATACGACTGTTAACATGAAATTTTTCAAGATTCAATACTACGACCTGTTTTTCATGAAATTTTTCGACATACTATACTGACTTTTTTCATGAAATTTTTCAACGTACTATAATATCACTTTATTGACATAATATTGTTTAACATACTATAATATGACTGTTAACATGAAATTTTTCAAGATTCACAACTATGACCTTTTTTGCAAGAAAATTTTGTGTACTATAGTGACTTTTTTCATGAAATTTTTAATGTACACTATGACTTTTTTCAAGAAATTGTTAATACTTACTATGCTTTTTATGAAATTTTTCGACTACTGTACGTGACTTTCATAAATTTTTACGTACTAAATTTTGACTTTTTTTCATAATGTTTAAATACTATGCGGTTACAACTATGACTGTTTTTCGTGAAATTTTTCGACATGCTATACTATGACTTTTTTTCATGAAATTTTTCAACGTACTATATATCACTTTATTAACATAATATTGTTTAACATACTATAATATGACTGTTAACATTATATTTTTCAAGATTAAATACTGCCTGTTTTTAGCATCTTCATGTCTTTTTTAAGAAATTTTTCAACATACTATACTTTGACTTTTTCATGAAATTTTTCAACATACTATCTGACTTTTTTCATGAAAATTTTCAACGTACTGATTTTTTTTCATAATAATGTTTTAACTAGCTGTTACATGAAATTTTTCAAGATTCAATACTATGACCTTTTTTTCATGACATATTTCAACATACTATACTACGACTTTTTTTCCAAGAAATTTTTCAACATACTATACTATGATTTTTATGAATTTTTCTAATACTATATATGACTTTTTTTTATCATAATAATTTTAAATTTATGATGTTAACATAAATTTTTAAGATTATACTACGACCTGTTTTTCATGAATTTTTATATACTATATATGATTTTTCATATTTTTATATACACTATGACTTTTTTTCCAAAAATTTTAAATACTTACTATGATTTTTTGAATTTTAGTACTATGACTTTTTTTATCATAATATTTTTAAATATATAGTACGATGTTAACATAATTTTAATATTAATACTCAACCTTTTTTATGAATTTTAATACTATACTATTTTTTTTTAATTTTTGATATTTTTTTGTTTAATTTTGTTTCGAATTTTTCATACTCTTTTTTTAGACTTCATTCATTTTTTTTCCAGTCTTTTATACTCCTGCTTTTTTCATGAAATTTTTCGAATACTACACTTCTTCTTTCAGGAATTTTTCACTGCTTATTGTTTTTAAAAAAAAAAATTCGAATACTATAATATAATTTTTAATATACTTTTTAGCTATATAGAATGTTGAATAAATTTTTCAAGATTCAATATTATGACCTGTTTTTCATGAAATATTTCACGTACTACACTTTGCTTTTTTTTTCCCAAGAAATTTTTCAACATACTACGGCTTTTTTCATAAATTTTTCAATGTACTAATGCTTTTTTTCATATACCTTTTTACAAACTACAAATGTACATGCAACATGACTCAACGTGAAATTTTTAAATTCACTACTACGACCTGTTTTTCATGAAATTTTAAGTGTACCAAAATATCACTTTATTAACAATATTTTTAACATACTATAATATGACTGTTAACATGAAATTTTTAAGATCACAACTACGACCTTTTTTCAAGATTTTGAATACTATACTATTTTTATAAAATTTTGACTACACGTTTTCCAAAAATTTTAAAATATAACATGATTTTTATAAATTTTTATGTATATAATATGATTTTTATCATAATATTTTTAAATATATATATTAGAATTTTAAACATACTATACTATGATTTTTTTAAAATTTTAGTACATATATTTTTTTGTATAATAAAGTTTAATACTATAATGATGTTAACATGAATTTTTAAATTAATACTATGACCTTTTTTCATGTTTTTGAATGCTATACTATATTTTTTAAGATTAATACACACTTTTTTTTTTAGTCTTTTATATGGTTTTTTAAAAATTTTTGATATCACTTGTTCTTTTGGATTTTATGCTTATTAATTTTTCAAAAAAATTTCGATATGTATATGTCTTTAATAATACTTTTTAAGTATAATATGATGTTGAATAATTTTCATTAATATTTGCCTTTTTTATGTATTCAGTCTACACTTTCTTTTTTTCCCAAGATCTTTCACATACTACAATTTTTTATGAAATTTTTATGCACTATATCACTTTTTTTTTATCATAATCCTTTTAACAAACTAAATATGATGTTAACATAAATTTTTAAGATTAATACTATGACCTGTTTTTCAAGAAATTTTTCAATGTACTATAATATGACTTTTTTAACATAATATTGTTTAACATACTATAATATGACTGTTAACATGAAATTTTTCAAGATTCAATACTACGAACTTTTTTTCATATTTTATACTTTTTTTTTATTTTTTAATTATTTTATAATTTTTATTTGGTTTTTTCAAGAAATTTCGGTTTTGCTTTTTCCCTAGAAATTTTTCAAAATACTATACTATGACTTTTTTCATGAAATTTTTCGACATACTATACTATGACTTTTTTTTTAAGAAATTTTTCAATGTACTATAATATGACTTTTTTTAACATAATATTGTTTAACATACTATAATATGATGTTAACATGAATTTTTAAGATTAATAGTACGACCTTTTTTTCATGAAATTTTTCAAATACTATACTATGACTTTTTTTCATGAAATTTTTAAGTACTATATGATTTTTTTGGTAAATAAAGTTTAAATACTATAATATACTGTTAACATGAATTTTTAAATTAATACTACGACCTTTTTTCATGAAATTTTTAAATGCTATACTATGACTTTTTTAAGAAATTAAATACTACCTTCTTTTTTTAGTCTTTAATATACTCTTTCAAAAATTTTTCGTATTGTCTTTCCGGTTTTCATGCTTTACAAAAAAAATTCATAGTATATGACATCTTTAACATAATACCTTTTTACAAGCTATAATATGAATGTTGACATAAATTATTCAATTCAATATTATGACCTTTTTTCATGAAATACTTCACGTACTCACTTTACTTTTTTTCCCAAAAAATTTTTCAACATACTACGATTTTTTCATGAAATTTTTCAATGCACTATAATATGACTTTTTTTTTTTATCATAATACTTTTAACAACTAAATATGACTGTTAACATGAATTTTTTAAATTCAATACTCGACCTTTTTTTCATGAAATTTTTTGAAGACTATACGCTTTTATAAATTTTTAAGTAAAATTTTTTTCATAATTTTACATATATATACCTTTTTCGAGAAATTTTTAAATACTATACTATGACTTTTTTTCATGAAATTTGTCAAGTACTGTATATGATTTTTTATCATAATACTTTTTACAAACTATAATAGACTGTTAACATGAAATTTTTAAGATTCAATACTAGACCTGTTTTTCATGAATTTTTAATACTATAGATTTTTATAATTTTATACTATAATATCATTTATTGATAATATTTTTAAATATATAATATATGTTCATATTTTAATAATATGACCTTTTGAAATTTATATTTTATTTTTGTTTTTTCCCAAAAATACTATATATATTTTATATTTTGATAGTATTTTTAGCTAAATTTTTTTTTTTATTTTTACTTGGTTAATTGCCTTTTTTGTAAATTTTTGTGCTATACTATGATTTTTTTCATGAAATTTTAAGTACTATAATATCATTTATTAACATAATATTTTTAACATACTATAATATGACTGTTAACATTATATTTTTAAGATTAAATACTGCTTTTCAGACATTCCTTTTTAAAATTTTTAAATATTTGATTTTTCATGAAATTTTTAAATACATACTGATTTTTTCATGAAAATTTCAATACTATTTTTTTATATAATAATTTATAAATATAAAATTTTTAAATTAATACTTGACCTTTTCATGAATTAAATACATACTACGACTTTTTTTCCAAGAAATTTTTAAATACTATATATGACTTTTTATGAAATTTTTCTACATACTATATATGATTTTTTTTATCATAATAATGTTTAACATTCTATGATGTTAACATAATTTTTAAATTAATACTACGCCTTTTTTAGATTTTTATATACTATATATGACTTTCATGTTTTAGTATACACTAACTTTTTTTAAAATTTTTAAATACATACTAGATTTTTTGTTTTTAATACTATGACTTTTTTTATCATAATATTTTTAAATACTATAGTAGATGTTACATAAATTTTTAATATTATACTACACCTATTTTTCATGAAATTTTTGAATACATACTATATTTTTTTTAAAATTTTATTATATTTTTTTTTAAAATTATATGATTTAATTATATAAAATACTCTTTTTTTGTTTTTAAATACTACACTGTTTTTTCATATTTTTGATACTTGTTCTTTAGGATTTTTATGCTTATATTTTTAAAAAAAAATTGAATACTATAAAGATTTTTAAATAATATTAGCTATAATAAATGTTGAATAAATTTTTAAGATTAATATTATGACCTTTTTTCATGAAATATTTACGTACTCCTTTCTTTTTTCAAATTTTAATATGGTTTTATGAAATTTTTAATGTCTATTTTTTTTTTTATTATTATGTATGAACTAAACGTAATTTTAATCTACTACGACCTTTTTATGAAATTTTAAGTGTACAAAATATCACTTATTAAAATATTTAAATATATAATATATGTTAACATAAATTTTAAGATTCACAACTACGACCTTTTTTAAGAAATTTTGAATACTATACTGCTTTTTTGATAAAATTTTTAAGTACTACACTATACTTTTTTCCCAAATTTTAAAATACTATACTATGATTTTTATGAATTTTTATGTACTATAATATGATTTTTATCATAATATTTTTAAATACTATATAGATTTTTGATTTTAATTTTTGCTTTTTAAGAAATTTTTAATACTTTTGTGTTTTTTAAGAAATTTTTCAATATTATGACTATTTTTTCAAGAAATTTTTAAAATTAATGCTACGACCTATTTTTCATTAAATTTTTGAATACTATACTATATTTTTTTCCAAGAAATTTTGACACATATACGACTTTTTCATGAAATTTTTCAACGTAATATATGATTTTTTTGTCGTAATGTTTAACATACTATACTACGATTTTTTCAAGAAATTTTTAACATACTATACTATGACTTTTTTTATGAAATTTGTCAAGTATTATATGATTTTTTGTATAATAATATTTAATAAAATAAAACTAAATATGATGTTAACATGAAATTTTTAAGATTAATACTATGACCTGTTTTTCAAGAATTTTTGAATACTATACTATATTTGATTTTTTTGTTTTTATTGTTTTTTCAAGAAATTTTTCGACATACTACACTATGATTCTTTTCCAGGAAATTTTTCAAATGCTATACTATGACTTTTTTTAAAAAAATTTGAATACTATAATATGAATTTTTAACATAATACCTTTTTACAAGCTATAATATGAATGTTGACATGAAATTTTTAAGATTCACTACTACGACCTGTTTTTCATGAAATTTTTCAACATACCATAATATATTTTATTAACATAATATTGTTTAACATACTATATGACTGTTAACATGAAATTTTTAAGATTCACAACTACGACCTTTTTTAAGAAATTTTGAGTATTCTCTTTTTATGAAATTTTTAAGTATAACTTGACTTTTTTCCCAAGAAATTTTAAAATACTATACTAGACTTTTTTATGAAATTTTAGTATATAATATGACTTTTTTTATCATAATACTTTTACAAATGTAATACGATGTTAACATAATTTTTAAGATTAATATACGACTTTTTTCGAAAATTTTCGACATACTATACTATGACTTTTTTTTCCAAGAAATTTTTCAACATACTATACTATGACTTTTTTCATGAAATTTTTTGAAGATATACTGATTTTTCATGAAATTTTTGAATACTATACTATGACTTACATGAAATTTTTAAGTAATAAATTTTGATTTTTTATCATAATGTTTAACATACTATACGACTTTTTTTCATGAAATTTGTCAAGTACTATATGACTTTTTTATCATAATACCTTTTTACAAACTATAATACGACTGTTAACATGAAATTTTTCAAGATTCAATACTATGACCTGTTTTTCAAGAAATTTTTCAATGTACTATAATAATATAATATAATAATATATATATATAAATATAATTAACATAATATTGTTTAACACTATAATATGACTGTTAACATGAAATTTTTCAAGATTCAATACTACGACCTTTTTTTCATGAAAATTTTCGACATACTATACTATGACTTTTTTTTTCCAAGAAATTTTTCAACATACTATATATGACTTTTTTTCATGAAATTTGTCAACGTACTATAATATGACTTTTTTATCATAATACTTTTTTACAAACTACAATACGACTGTTAACATGAAATTTTTCAAGATTCAATACTGCGATCTGTTTTTCATGAAATTTTTCGACATACTTTACAATAACTTTTTTTCCAAGAACCTTTTCAACATACTATACTATGACTTTTTTCATGAAATTTTTCAACGTACTATATGATTTTTTTGTCATAATAAAGTTTAACACACTATAATCATTAGTTCATCTGCGTTTTCATGAAATTTTTCACCGCTTCTGCTTTTCATGAAAATTTTCAACGTCTGACTTTTATCATAATAATGTTTAACAAACTATATGACTGTTAACATGAAATTTTTCAAGATTCAATACTATGACCTGTTTTTCATGACATATTTCAACATACTATACTATGACTTTTTTTCCAAGAAATTTTTCAACACACTATACTGACTTTTTCATGAAATTTTTCTACATACTATACTATGACTTTCTTTATCTTAATAATGTTTAACATTCTATATGACTGTTCACATGAAATTTTTCAAGATTCAATACTATGACCTGTTTTTCATGACATTTTTCGACATACTATACTATGACCTTTCTCAAGAAATTTTTCAATGTACTACAATTTGAATTTTTTTAACATAATATTGTTTAACATACTATAATATGACTGTTTACATGAAATTTTTCAAGATTCAATATTACGACCTGTTTTTCATGAAAATTTTGGACATACTATACTATCACTTTTTTCAAGAAATTTTTAAACATACTATACTAAGACTTTTTTTAAAATTTTTCATACTATATCACTTTTTTAACATCATATTGTTTAACATACTACTGTATGACTTAACATAAAATTTTCCAAGATTCAATACTATGACTTTTTTCCTGAAATTTTTCGACATACTATATACTATGACTTTTTTTCATGAAATTTTTCAATGTACTATGATTTTTTTGTCATAATAATGTTTAACATACTATACTACGACTTTTTTTCGAGAAATTTTTCAACATACTATACTATGACTTTTTTTCATGAAATTTGTCAACGTACTATAATATGACTTTTTTAACATAATATTGTTTAACATACTATAATATGACTGTTAACATGAAATTTTTCAAGATTCAATACTACGACCTGTTTTTCATGAAATTTTTCGACATACTATACTATGACTTTTTTCCCATATTTCTTCACATACACTGACTTTGTCCATGAAAGTTTTGTCATACCAAAGTATGTCATTTTCAGCAACTTTTCCAACATTATACTATGACTTTTCTCATGGAAATTTTTTGTAAGTAGTATATCATAACTTGTTTTTCATGAATTTTTAAACATAATTTTAATTTTTTCCAAAAAAGCTTAAGATTCCCAAAATGTGAGAGGAATCAGGAATGTCTGTACATATGACAGTGTATTAGTACAGTACATCACCACCTGATTTTTTTTCCACCTGAAACTCTTAATTTTCAGGTGTAAAAGTTGCTTCAACAAACATTTCCTTGTCAAAAGTTGAGAATGTGATTTGGGCAGATATTATATAAAATGCATTTTTGGTTGAATTTTTGTACAGTAAATATGAAGCTACACCCAGCAGCTGGTTAGCTTAGCTTAACACAGAATGGAAATTACTAGCATGGCTCTGTCTAACAGTATTAAAATCCTTCCATCGGACCTCTCCAGCTCACTGAGTAACACGTTTTGTCTTGTTTGTTTAATTTTCTTGGCCAGGTAACTTCCTGCAGTATCCACTGGCTGCTCAGAGCCAAGAGACAGTCTGGCACATACATTCCTGAACAAAATCTTAAGACTAAGTGAAAATTTAAAACAATTTGCATTTCGCACTGGCAGATCGTAACCAGGTTCAAAGTAGAGCTTCAAAATGCAAAAAAAGGAAAAATGAAGCAAGAGACAAAAAATAAAGTAGACTATTTATTGAAAACGACATTTAAACTCAAACAGGCCGTTCATCAGATGATCAAAAAAGTCAATATCTGTGCAAAAATCTGGCTTTCATGTCTTTTTCCATTCAGGCATTCACACTGTCATGACCTCCTGCTGGCAAAGGCAAAAAGACTTTCTGTGTTTGAACATGGCAGGATTGTTGAACTGCCCATCGCTGCTAAGGTTGGAAGCAGTAAGACGGTCATTTTAAATTTCTTAAGAGGTCCTGAGCACTATGGGACAAAATAGTCAAATGGCAGAGCCAAAAAATTTTTTGGATCCGATGGGCTGTCCATGAAGGCCGATCTTCGACCCAAATTAAGGCCGATACCGATGCTGTAGCCCAATAACCATAAGACGACAAGAGAAGGGCTTAAAGAACAGAAAATGTCTTCACAGGCCACGTCTCCTCCCCAAAGTCCAAACGGGCCACAAACTGGTCCATTTGGAGGGAGCACCAAACATGGGACATTGAAAGGGGACGAAAGTTTTATTCGCTGATGAGAAAAAGTTTAACCTCGACTGTCCTGATGGAAAGTTACTGGCATGAGCAGGAGATTCAGGTTGTTCAGGCCGTCAAACGGCAGCTGGCGGTGTGGAGACGATGCAGCAGGCGTCCTCTGACTGAGGACCTCGTCTGTCTGCTAATGACTGGATCTGTCAACAGGACAATGCTGCAGTTCACAACACCCACCCGACGAAGGACTACTTCCAGGAGAATAACGTCGCTCTTTTGGACCATCCTGCCTGTCCCCTGATCTAAATCCCACTGACAGCATCTGGGGATGGATGTCAAGAGAAAGGATCAGTTCCAGACCGTGGACGTCCTTCGTGAAGACATCTTCACCACATGGAGCAACGTTCCCACCAGCCTCCCAGAAACACTCCATCAAGCATGCCTAAAACTCGTTTTTGAAGTGATCAATAACAACAGTGGGGCTGCTCACACGAGTCCTTTTTGACAGTTTTAGTTCTGTTTTGGGGCTTTTAAGGTTATGGTCTTAAACTTTTGATCAGCTGATGAACAGCCTGTTTGAGTTTAAATGCAGTTTTCAATAAATTGTCTACTCTATTTTTTGTCTCTTGCTCCTGTTTCTTCTTTTTGCATTTTGAAGCTCTACTTAAAACCTGCCTTCGACATGCTATGGTACGACTTTTTTCATGAAATTTTTAAACAAATAAATTCAAAGCCTTTACTTGAAAAGTCATAGAAAAGACATTTTATCATTCAGGGTCCGTTTGTCTCTGAAGTTTATTTGAAGATAAAACAGAAGCAGGTTGACAAAGTAGCAAATTACAAAAACAGCAGAAAGGTGATAAAAGTGAGATAAAACAGTTTTTAATAGTGTCGGACTATGATCAGCTTCACTCTCGCAGACATGTCTCATAACTTTCTGTGCATGAATCCCGTAACTGGAGGTGTCGAACTGACACTTTCCGTTTAAGCTAGAAAACTAATGCAGAGCAGCAGACGGAGGATGAAACAGGCACTTCGGGCAGGATGGAGATTGCCGAGCTACAGCAGCATAACCGATGACAGATCTTGCTTGTTTCACAATAACATCATGAAACAGAAAACAAACAAGACAGCACTTTGCATATGATGACGCGTTTGCGGATGGTTTGACTTGGTTCTATGGATGGGAAGGTTCGCGTAAAAATCTGAACCGCTCAGTTTGCTAGTCACGGATCGGGTCATGTATGTATTGTTCGGTTCATCTGAAATAGGTTATGTGTATTTTTTTCATCCCATTTATTGTCCCACTAGAAATGAAGGTCTATGGAAAGAGGCTGGGACACGGTGGACAGGAATATGAGGTGTAACACATGCTCAGTGTAACTGAAGCTGCGGTCGTGCGTTGTTATTGGCTCAATTTCGGCGAGGGCGGACCAGATTTTATTGCGCATGTGTTGTACCGCCAAAAAAACAAGGCGCTGACGAGGCGTGACCCCGCCTCCTTCCTTCTCAGACCTCTCAGTTGGCAGAGACGTTGATGAAGAGCAGAGTATGGCTGTGATTCATTAAGGAAATGGCGAGTGTATAGGATAAAGTACAGGTAGGAGCATTAGTGTGTGTGGAGCATCACAAATCTGGTGTTACATACGACAGTGATGGGGAAAAAAGTGGAGGATAAAACATCAACTGTATGTCAGCGCTGAGCAACACGTGAGGCTAATGCTAGTGGCAATACTTCCAATATGATGAATGATCTACGGAGACGTCACTCCGGTGTGTCCGTCGATAGGAGCAGAGAGTCGGGGAGGAAAGAGCGACTCCTCCTCCCAGCAGCATTAAACAGCCTCTACATGCAGACTCAGAGCAGCTACACAACTAAAGCATCGGGAGGTTTATAGCCAGAGATCTGCAGCCTGATCCAGTCCTGGAGGAAGCTGGATTTCAGCATATGATTCAGGTACTTGAGCCGTGCTGTAATATGCCGTCTCTTGGCCTCCTTGCTGTACCATAAATACCATTTACTGCTGTACTGAACCGAACCAAAAACAGTGACCTCAAACCGTGATATGAACCGAACTGTGAATTTTATGAACCGTCCCACCTCTACTTGGTTCACATGTTTGTCTTTCAGCAGAAAGAGAACAAACCAACAGGCTAATCCTTAGAGTAGTAAACACAAATATAACTCTCAATGACACCGATGCATCTCAAGACGTCTGAAACGAGGCAGCAAAAAAGGAAAGAGCATTTTGTTTTCTATCTGACAGGCTCTGGATTTGAGGATGGTTTTGTCATGACCAAACCTCACCAATATGTGTTTGGAGGGCAAAGCTTCAAAATAAACACAAAACATGCAAAGCTATGTTCATGTTGTATTGTAGTTAACGAAACTACCAGTTTGACTTGAGTTCATGTGACTCAGTCGTCCAGAAGGATCCACAAGTGCATGAAAATGAAAGGAAATATGGATGTATCATGTCAGTTTAAGGTGAGAGTTCATCCCGAAAAAACCCTTTTTATCAATCTACCGTAGATTGTTTTGCTGTGAGTTGCAGATGTCTACCTCCAGTATAAAGGAACTCAAAGCATCAGTAATATCTCTTTCCAGAAATCCTGACCCGTTTAGTCAAGATAATCCACAGACCTTGTTGTGAGCAGTATTATGTAGGAACTATTTTATTTCTACCTGACTACACCAAGCAGTAGGAAGCATGCCCTCTACTCATGGACAAAAGGCTTGTTTTAATAATTTATACAGTACTACAATGTAGCTGAACAATACTGCTAACTGATATGGCCAATATGTCTCCAATACTTAGTAACTCACACCACAACAATCTAGACTGACAAATGGCACTACAGGTGAAAGGAAAAACATGTGTGGGGGTGAACTGTCCCTTTAAACGTAAATGCAATATACAGTATATCATGCTATACTAGCAAGGCATAATATTTAGAAAGCTAAAACAACCAACTCTGCTAGAATCAAAAGTTGGTAAAACAGCAAAAATATGGTAAAAACGGCATGAATATGAAACCACTGAGAAACAAACATTCACACATACTCAAAAGCCTCAGAAAACCAAATACAGGATAAATACGTAAACTATCTGAGTGTAGAGCATTATGTGAGAAATGGTTGTTTGCTTGTAGTTCAAATACAGGATAAACCTTTACGAGGAGGACTGACTTCAGTCAGCTTCAGCACAGACTTTAAACTGTAAACAATAAGGGTGGCGCTAAAGGGATCGATCGACTGACAAGAAAATATTCTGATCAGTCAGTGAAAGTCATTTTTCAAGCAAAAATTTCCAGGATTGAGTTATTAGATACTACAATTAGTATCTCTGGACTATTTGTCAGACAAAGAAAGTAAATTGAAAATATTACCTTGAGTTTCCAGGTTATTGCGATGGTCAAGTTATTTGCTGTTTAAGAACAATCGATTAGCTTGATTGCAATGAGACCTTGGGTTGCTGAATATTATGACGATTTAAACGGTCAGACAATGTAAAGCGTAATTTAGGTTTGCCGCATCCGCGAATGTCCAAAGTGAAGTCACGCCTTCAGACGCAGCCTTCGTAAAGCAGTTCGTTGCAGCAGGTTTTTGCCTGTCCGTCCAATCAAACATTTTCTAACTACACGGACGAGGACGGCCGGAGAAAAGGGAGAACTACACCGAGCATAAAAGATCCAAATGTTTCCTCATCACATCAGCGAACGAGCAGAAAGCATAACAGAGTCTTGAATGTGTCAGTTGTTAGAAAGGTTGCTGTATTTTTAATTTCTCTGGTTGTATTAGGTCATTATTACACAGCTTTGTTGAATACTCGGTTCTGATTGGTGTTGTACAGTCTGTTACTTCTTTATAGCAGACTATATGCTATGGATGCAGCTCTGATGTCAGACTCTGGAGGACCGTTTTTGTGTCAAATTGATTTCTTCAGGAAGCAGCTGTGTAATAAGATGGATAATGTGCAGCCAGCTGGTCATTGTTGTAAAATAAACCCCTTCAGCATTTGCTTCACCTTGTCAGGGTTTATGTCACAGTGACCAGCTCACTTTACATGATCCCTTACTGCATCACAATATATACTGATAGACATAAAACACCACGAGAGGTGGGTTTTTAAACCGATACCACCCCACCACTACCTGGACCTAACTGGCTGCAACTGATTTCCTGATCAAAATCTACATTCCTTTCTAGAAGCTTTCCACTGTCAGAACATCCTGATGCCTCAAACTTCATCAGCGAATCAAACTCATGTTGCTCATGTGACCTGACGTCTGAAGCTAGTAGTGGACCTTTGGACATATTTAAGTTGTGGCATCCAACAGGAACTCTTACAAATGATGATAGTAAAGGCTTCTTTTGATTATGATGCGTGTCAATAATTTCAGCTCTTATATAAATAACCATAAATACTGGTAGAACACAAACGTTGCCCGGCTTCTTCCTGAAACACCCTCAGTCCTCATCAACCGGAGCTGCGTTTTCCAGAAGCATCTCAAGACCAAGCTTGTGTTTGTTCCAGTGAGAGTAAACGGATCAAACACGTCTGGTGTGAATGAAGCTTCTGGGAAACACAGGTCAAAACTTTGACATAAAGCGGCTGAATCGTGTCACTGCTCGGCTGTTTGTCCTTATGACTCTTCAACAAATCATCAGTGATGTGTCTTCCTCTCCTTTCTCTATGCAGTGCAGCGACAGATCCTTACCGCCATCTCCAGTGGAGTCCTCCGACGTGTGGTCACTTCTTCTTCTGCACCTCCTGCAGCAGCTTCAAGGCAGCCGAGTTCTTTGGTTCCACTTTGAGAAGGCTGTTCAGGTCGTCCTCACAGGATTTGATGTCCTGAAGGAAAGACAATAAAGATAAAGAGTTAGAAATACCAGGATACCAGGATCGGCACTCTAGCTTTAGGAATGTGCCTGTCACGGCCTCTTAAAGACGGTAATGTCGGCCGGGATAGCCGGCGATCACACAGGTCTTAACACTGACAAGGGACATAACTCTGCACACAGTACTTTTACTTTTCAAACTTTAACCACATTTTACTGATGATAATTACACACTTTTACCTCTTTTGAATGCAGAATGTTTACATGTAGTGAAGTATTTTCACAGAGGTATTAGCACCTTTACTTAAATTACAAATGTCATGCATAAATAATATGCCCAGCCCAGATGGGATTACAAGACAACATTATTTGGAAAATACAGAAAAGACAGAGGCAGAAACCAGAGTAGCAGCATAAACAATACTGAATATTGAATAATACTGAACGAATAAACCATCCTGATGATTTTCTTGAGTGAACTGCGCATTTTCGTTTGGCCTTTTATTGTGTCCAGTCTAAGGCACACCTGTGCAATAACCATAAACTACCTGAGAGATGGATGGATTATTTCGGCAAAGGAGAAGTGCTCATTTACACAGATTTAGACAAATTTGTTTATGATATTGAAGAAATTGGCCTTTTGTGTACATAGAAAAAGAAAAAAAAAAAAAAGATAGATTATTGCTGTACACACACTGTCTTGTAATTCAGCTTCCTCAAAAGTAGCATGAAGTTCTGTAGAAACATGAATCATTGATTTAAGAAAAACAAAACAAAAAAACAATTCCAGTGTTATTTCACATTTTTCAATTATCCATCCCATCATCACCCCCAACAACCAAAGTTGGAGCAAACTTGTGAACATCGAAATAACAGCGTGCAGCGCTGTTCTGTTACTCTATGTCCTCTGAAGAGCTGATTTATAAAGCAGGTAGATAAAACATTTATTAATATAAGGTGACAGAATTCAACAGCACCACCAACTAGAGCCTCAAAAATCACCATCAAGTTCAGTCTACACCAGAAATATTTGTGGCAAAAGGTAACAATATTAAGGATGCACCAATCTGACTTTTTCAGTCCCAATATGGATACCTGGGCTTTGAATATCTGCCAATACTGAATACTGATCCAGTACCAGTGTTAAATTAATAAGCTGTATGCCTCACTGTGTGGAAAAGACTGGGATCACTCTTTTAGTTAACAGGATTTACACTTCAGTGCATCAACAAACTGGTTAAAATGTACACAGGAATGATAATTCCACTATATATATAATATATATATATATATATATATATATATTATATTATATTATATATATATATATATATATATATATATATATATATATATATATATATATATATATATATATATATATATATATATATATATATATATATAATATATATATATATATATATATATATATATATATATATATATATATATATATATATATATATATATATATATATATATATATATATATAGATATATAGATAGATAGAATTGAACTGCACAGATTGGCCCCACAGTCTCCTATAGCAGATCCTATTGGAGTCAGCGGCGTCGGTGCATCCCTAAACAACATGACCTTCATGAAGCTAAGATGTATTCACATAAACACACCAGATCCAGATAAGATGTCCCGGTAAAAAATGCATGTTGGTAATGGGCTGAAAACATAGACTGTCTGGTTAATGTTTATTCAGCAAGATGTATCACTTTTCTGGACATTTTTCATATAACTCAAACCCTCTAAAACAGAGTCTGAGTGAACTGTACGGAGCTAAGTGTGTCCTCCCTGTATGAGTGTTGAATACTGATGGCGACAGGCTGCCAGGGCGAAACGTTAGCACTTATCAAGACAGGAAATGCATTTACTTTGTCACCCGACAAAACACTTTTTAAACCAATGTCTCATTGGCTCTCACCTTGAGTTGTGAGTGAGCCTGAGCCCTCCGGTAGAGAGCCTTGATGTTGCTGCTGTCGATCATCAGAGCCTCATCACAGTCTCTGACGGCGTCTCTGTACTGCTTCACTGAGAGGTAACACAGCGCCCTGATCACACACACGTAATAAAAAATAAAACAAAAATCAAACATTAGACAGCTTAAATATAGAAGACCTGATTTAGTCTTCTTTAGGGGGGTCCAGGGGTCTTTAGGGGGATCCAGGTGGTCTTTAGGCGGAGATAGCAGGTCAACAGTAGATGCCACGAAGAAGTGGTGAACATCATCTGAACATTGTGAAGCTGAGGATTAATTTGAGATGCAGCTCAGCTCTGTGGGTCAAGTTGTTTGTGTCATTAATCAGAAATAAATTAACATGAACAAATTAAAATATTTTTTTTAGTATATAAGAGCATAGAGCATGATGGTGGGAGCATGTGATGTCCATCCTCATGCTCTATAATGTCACATAAGTTGTTGCAGCAATTTTTAGGTACCCAAATTATGGGATTCAACACTGTTTATGGACCCCAGTATGCAGACATATTCAGATACACCATTTTAGACTAGGAGACAATAACACATATATATTGCATGTGATTCTCATAAAGTGGATATGTGTACTATTAGTCTACTACTAGTCTATACGTCTAAAGGGGAGACTGGTGGGGACCCAGAGAACCCGATAACATTCACAATATCTGGAGGTCAGAGGTCAAGGGACCCCGTTGAAAATGGACATGAAAGTTTTACCTCACTAAAATTTAGCCCAACTGTGGAGCGTTACTTAACCTCCTTCACTACCAGCAAGTCTGACCTGGTTGGTACCGATGGATCCATCAGGTTTTCTAGTTTCATATGATATCAGTAGCTTTAAAACTGAGCCTGCTACAGCCTGAAAACACTGAATATTTATATCTGCAGTTTATTAACTCATCATTGAAAATTCCTAAATCTGATAAATTTTCTGTATGTCCACAGGAACTTTTGATTGGCTGACAGATGTTAATATATATTAAACATGTACTAAAAAAAAGGACACCTCACACGTAGTCGCAGTCAGCAGCTTAACCACGACTCTGTGAGCCATAAAAGGGATAAAAGTCTGAGGCTGTGACCCACCGGTTGGTGTAGGTTGTGACCTCAGTGGGGTTGTGTTTGAGGCTCTGGCTGTACTTCTCTATGGCCTTCTTGTGCTCTCCTTTCTTCACCAGGGCGTTACCTTCTTCTTTCAGGGCATGGCCTTTCTTTACGTCTTTATCACTAGGAGCTGACGAGACCAGAAGAAAGAGACAGAAAACACGGATTTACATGAGAATCGACCGTATCATTTTCCTCAGGTTCCTCCTTACACAGAAGAAACCATGCCATCAGTAGAAATCAGAGTGTGTTAACATCCAGATGTTTTAATATCTCCAGATTTAAATATGAAAACTGCTTGTGATTAATTTATTACAATTTTCAAAAAAACAAGTGTTTTCACATGATGCCAGTTCCAGGTAAATAGGGCTAAAGACATAATGCTTTAACAAACTCAGAAAAAAAGTTATTAAATTAGTGTTTGGTGGATTATTTCTCTGTTCCAATGCTAATTGTCACTGAATTTTACACTATTGGAAAGTCTGTTTATTTCTTTTCACAGTGACGTCCAGGTGTCAGATGTGCTGCTCATCCCACAAATCCATGATCTGGATCATGAATTTATTCATTTCTAGCCAAAAACTATAACTATGTTTACAATTATGTGGGTAGCACCCAAGTGATATGAGATGATCAAATGATCTGCTACCAATCAGTGCTGCCCATCGGTTGGAGTCAATACCAACAGGAAAACACACTGTTTAGTATTGGCAGAGAATTTTGGCTAATTTCGCTTTGGCGCTACCCACGTAATCAGCTGTGCTGCTCGCATGATCCTTTCAAGCTGGACATCACTGTGAAGGCAAATTAACAGCCATCAATACAACCAACCATGTCAAATAAAATGACAAACAGCACTGGAACAACAGGGAAATAATCCACCAAACACTAATTTACAAACTTTAATTCAAGTTTATAAAGGCTGTCAAAGTTAATGTGACAATAATGCAAATTTGCTTTAACGCCACAAATTTCTTTCACGCATTAAATCATCTTGTGATTTTTAGGTTGTAGCTGCTCAGTTTTAAAGCTCCAGTGAAGGTACTGGTAATATATGAAACTAGAAAACCTGACCAGGTCATACTAGCTTGTTGTGAAGGGGGCTATATAATCCTCCAAATGCTAAACTTTGGTGAGGAAAAACTGAAAATGCGTTCTTCCCACCAGTCTCCCTTTACAGACATGCCTACACCTTGAACCTAACGAATCCATCTGCACCAATCATGTCATTCTAGCTCATCGTGAAGGAAGCTAATTAACGCTCCTAAATTTGGCGAGGAAAAACTGTCATGTCCATTTTTAAAGGGGTCCGTTGACCTCTGAGCTCCAGATGTGTGGATGTAAATGGGTTCTCTGGGTCCCCACCAGTCTCCCCTTTACAGACATGCCCACTTCATGGTAATCACATGCAGTTTGGGGCAAGTCATATGCGTTGTTTTTGTACTGTTAAATGATTTCCAATACTATACATGTGCAGCACATTTACCCACTCCCACGTTGATGGGAGCATTAAGTGCTCCCTTTAAGGTAGGCTACATTTTTACACAGATATAAAATGTGATTAGTCCCAATTAAACATATTAATCGTTTGACAATCCTATTTAATATATAAAGAAATGTCATGTTCAAACTGGTTATCGTCTAAATCAGGGGTGTCAAACTCAAATACACAGTGGGCCAAAATTTAAAATTAAACAAAGCTGTGGGCCAACGTTGAACAAATGAACCTTTAATATGGACCCAAAGAAGTTTTGCTTTCACATTGAATATGGAACAAGCAACTTCCAAGCGGCAGTAGCTCAGTCTGTAGGGAGTTGGCTTGGGAACCGGAGGGTCACCGGTTCAAGTCCCGACATGGACCAAGAACTGAGTGTGAACTGGTAGCTGGAGAGGTGCCAGTTTACCTCTTGGGCACTGCCGAGGTGCCCCTGAGCAAGGCACCAAACCCCCAACTGCTCGGGGCGCTTGTCAGGAGCAGCCCCCTCACTCTGACATCTCTCCATTACTGCATGTGTGTGTGTTTCAGGTCTGCATGTACCATGTATGAGTTAAACAGAGTGTAAATTGAATTTCCCCATTGTGGGACTAATAAAGGTAGATCTTCTTCTTCTTCTTCTTCTAATAGTGCAGACATGCAAAATCGAATTTCAAATTAAAAAGAAAAAAACATATCAATTGCATATTAAATACAATTTAAATAAAAATTGTATGCCGCTTTTCTATTTGCAGCCTTCTGAGGTAAATATCAAAATAAGCTTTTTCCACAGGCTAATAAATTTGAAAATAAAATAATAATGAATGAATCAACCATTCAAGCCTTGGAGTAGCAAGAAAAAGTGCATAAAGAAAACGTTAATTATTGCTTTCCTGCCGAAGCACAGATCGCTACTGACACAGAGTAGAGGGCATGTCTGGGTCCTGTCCTGATTGACGCGCCAAAACAACAGCAGAGCATTATGGGATTTGTAGTATTAGCGGTGAATGTGCTGTTCTGTACAGGCGGGCCAGCTCTAATAGTAATTTTATGTTGCCTCGTGGGCCAGAGTTTGACACCCATGGTCTAAATGAACCAGAAGACACCACAGAAAAGATAAGACTTGTTACCAGGTTTGTTTGGTGGTCTGGTGCCGTTCTGTTTGGCTGTAGGGTTTGGCAGGGTTTGGTTTGGCTGTGCAGCGCCGGCTGTAGCTTTCTGGGCTAGTTTCTCTCTAACAGACAGGGGGACGGTGGGGATGGGAGGAAGCTTTTCTCTCCACGACGGACCGTCTGCCTCTGTGAGCGCCTTCGTCATCCTGAGAAACAACAAAAAAAATTAATGTGAAAAAGGAAAAAAAAATGAACATTGGTTGGTCCTTTAAATGCAGCAAACTATGCCTGGAGAGATAAATCCATCCATCCATGTTGTCAGCATCGGGATTCTGAATCTTTCTAAAAGAGGACTACATCTATACTCATGAAAACTAAATACCATATTTTCCGGACTATAAGGCGTACTTAAAATCCTTTCATTTTCTCAAAAATCGACAGTGTGCCTTATAATATGGTGCAGCTTATATATGAATTCTGGTTGTGCTTACTGACCTCCTCTATCCAATTTTATGTGGTACAGGGTGCTCAAAAATCTGTCAAAATGTTTTATTATGAGTTTCTACAGTTTCTATTCGACTCAAGGCAGCAGCAGCGCTTGACATGAAAATTAGCGACTTTCGAGGAGGTCCTTCTTGGTGCTTTCGTTTTATGAAAAGGCGTAATCTCGCCATACGCACAAAAACTACCATCTCGCAGCAACTGCCAAAGGATTACGAAGAAAAGCTAGCCATTTTCTGCACCTACTGCAAGGACAAGATCTCTGAGTGAGTGGCTGAGAGAAATCAAGAGACCGAACAGCTTTTTCCACAACTCTCCGTCCCTATTGATCTGAGACTCCATGCTACCCATCTCACCGACACTGTCAAAACCAAAGTGAAGAAAACTACTTCAGAGCTCGCCGTCATTCCGGGTGGATTAACTGAAGAACTCCAACCGCTAGATATCGGTGTCAACAGGTCGTTCAGAGTTAAACTGAGAGCTGCGTGGGAGCGTTGGATGACAGAGGGCGAACACACATTCACCAAGACAGGGAGGCAACGCTGGGCCAGTTCCTCCACTATCTGCCAGTGGACCAGGAAGGCAGGAATCATCATTGAACAGCTAAGTAACAGCAACCAGACTGACTCGGATAATGACCAGAGCGCCTCGATAACGACCAGACGGATTCGGGCGTGCTCGATGCCGAAGTCGCCCGACTGTTTAACTCAGACACTGATGATGAAGGATTTGATGGATTTGTGGACGAGGAATGAACTGAAAAGAACTGAAAGTGAGTGTATTGTTTTGTATTTAGTGTGTTCCAACTGAAAAATGTTGCGTTATTGAAGTTATTGAGTTGTTAAGTTAACAGAATCAAGTTTGGCTTATCTGACCGTTTTGTTTCGCTAATAATCTGGTGCGTCTTATATATGAAAAAAGACAGTGATATTGATATTTATTGATAGCGTGCCTTTATAATCCATTGTGGATGGAAAATACGGTCACTGAATTTCTGACAAACCCAACCCTTGCTGCTGCCTGTGTGGATGTGGATGAGACTGAGGGAGTGGGCAACGCTGGGTAACATGATATCCTGCACGCCATGTGATGCTGCTGCTGCTCAGCTGTTGGGCTCACAAAGCAGCTAACAACCCTACACCAGAAAGGTATAAACTAAAGTCTCACTAGTGACTGTACTGCCCCTAGATCTGAGAAGCACTAGTTCATTGACTAAAGCTGACAGAAAAACTAAATGCACAGCAGGGCACAAATTCTAGATATTACTTTTATAACATGACCAAAACAACACATCTTTCTTGATATACTCCTCAGAGTGGATAAATCTCCTGATATGTGACATTAAAATCACCACTTGGTACCTGTTGGTGCCGTCGTGAGCAGCTGCTATGTTGCAGTCGATCTGCAGAGCCGTCTTGTAGTCAATGTAAGCCTGTCTGTAACGCTCCAGAGCTTCGTAGGCAGCAGCGCGACGAAGGAGGGACTTCACATTGAAAGGCAACAACTCCAGAGATCTGAGACACAATGTGTACAGTTTACAAGTTAGACACTGTGATCCAGATAGTTTAAGACCTAAAAACATCCCAACTATGAGACAAAATGACTGCTGGCGTGAAGTTAAACATATTCAAGATTCATAGACACTTTATTAACTCCCTGACATGTGACGCCTACACACTTACTGTCTTTCAGAGGCTTTTTCATATGAAACTAACCTTAAACTTAATGAATCCATCAGTACCAACCAGGTCCAACTAGCTCGTCAGGAAGGAGGTTACACAAAGCTCTAACGTTAACCTAAATTTTGGTGAAGAAAAACTGGCATGGCCCATTTTCAAAGGGGCCCCTTGACCTCTGACCTCCAGATATGTGAATAAAAATGAGTTTTCTGAACGTGAATGTTTGAATATATCTGCATACTGGGATCTCTAAACAGTGTTGAATCCCATAAACTGGGTCTCAGTGTAAAGCTGAGACTCTGGTGGATCCAATGAGTCCAACTGGATTCATGTGTGATGATGTTAGTCCCCATAGGAGCCATTTCATTGATCACTGTATAAAATGACCTGTGGTGACCTCTAGGATAATCACAGCCTCATGAGACTTTACAGCCACAAACTAGAGACCTCCTACTATTACTACTACTACTACTACTACTACTACTACTACTACTACTACTACTACTACATCCTGGTAACTAGAGACCTGGGGCATTCAGAGGATGGAGTCTTTCCTAGCTACACTGACTACTACTACTACTACTACTATTACTATTACTACTACTACATCCTGGTAACTAGAGACCTAGAGCATTCAGAGGATGGGGTCTTTCCTAGCTACTCTGACTACTACTACTACTACTACTACTACTATTACTACTACTACTACTACTACAGAGGATGGGGTCTTTCCTAGCTACACTGACAATCAGGGGGTTTCTGAGACTTTTACACAACACTGGTGATAAACATCCAATCAATGAAAAATGCAATTCTAGCAGAAATTTCAAAAGTTTTTGATCACAAATCCCAGCATGTCTCCTTCTTTGGTTTTCCTCAAGGTCTTGGTGTCTTAATGTGGTATTTTGGAGGATTATTGATCATTTTTATCAATTCTCCAGTGGTAAAAAAATGGTTAAATTTAGCACGAAAACTGTGGAACAAAAATTCACAAAAAAATTTACTGTAACAACTTATGAGACATAATAGAGCACGAGGATGGACATCATCTATCAAAATGTTCTAATACACTTTCACCATTTATTTTAATTTATTAATTCATATTTATTTCTGATTAATGACTAGAGCATCTTGACCCACAGCATCTCAGATTAATCTCCAGGTTCCAGCTTTCAGATGATGTTCACCACTTCTATGAGACATCTACTGCTGACCTGCTTTCTCCCCCTAAAGACCCCCTGGACCCCCTAAAAAAGACTAAGACAGGTCTATTGTGGGTCTCAGAGGATTAAAAGTATTTTTGAATATGTCTGTCAATGTGGACTCTCTTAATAAAAGTCTCATATGTTTAGTTTGTCTGAGCTTCAGTAGAACATAAAAGTCAAGTGTTAAGAACAAACACACCGAAAGGTGAAAATATAATGTGGAACAACTAAAACAAAGTGACAAAAACTAAGACAACTGCACAGAATCACAGACAACATGGTGTAACATGGTTTACAAAAAAATCAGAAATAAAACCACTTACATATTGCAGTCTTTCACACATTCTCCACAGTTGCCCTCTTTCAGGTAGCTGGCTGCACGGTTCGAGTGCAAAATGCCCAAATCCTCTGGATTCTTTTTATCTAGACAAAATAATAGTAAGAGTGTAAGAAGAGCATTTCACCATCGACTGTGGAGCAACCTCCCCGAGGACCTCACGTTAGCTAGCTCATTAACCAATTTTAAGTTCCCATTTTGAATAAAAAGGTTTTTTAACTCCATGAGGCAACAGCTTGGTGCACCTGTTCCTCACACTGTATTGTCCTGCACCCTCTTTGGGCTTATGTGTCGTCTCTGTAACATATTGTCTGATACCACTGATTACAGGTTTTAGTGTTCTCATTATTCTGTCTCAATGTTTTGTTCTTTTATTCTTATTTTCATTTCGTCTGTATTGTATTTTATCTGTGCAAACACTTTGTAACTACATTTAGAAAGGTGCTATATGAATAAAGATTAATATTATTATTATTATTATTATTATTATTATTATTATTATTATTATTATTATGTAGGCTACACACATCCAAGTACACTACACTGCATTGTTCACATTATATTAATGTAGATTTTCTTGTGAACCCCAACCTTAATGTTCAAACTGTGCCTATGGTATCCACGGGTTAATGTTTGAGCAACACTTACTGGACTTCTCCAGCTCTTTGATAGCCTGGCTGTAGAGACTGGTGGCGTCTCCATACTGGCCCGTCTTGAAACATTCATTCCCGGTTTGTTTCAGCTCCATCCAGGACTTGGACTTCTGTTTCTGAGGCATCTCTGCTTTTTAACTGTTACCTGAAAACATGGTTGGAAGAAAATATTCGTTGTCAACTGATCACAGAGCCAAATGAACCCAGACAGGAAACCTCATGTATCTCCTCTAGACTAAAGACACACATGGACACACTGCCTCCATGTTAAGTGATGAGAGCAGCACACAGTACATACAGTACCATAACACAGGAACTGTAGTTAGAGCTACTATTCAGTTATGTCGCATTAATGAGACGGGTTTCTAATATATAGATATTTAGTACTACTAGTTTAGCTAGTTGACCCAATAAACTCAGTATAAAATAGAGACGTAATGTTTGCTAATGACGTCCAAACATATAGTTTAAGAGCACCTGTCTCGAATCAATTTAACCCCGTTTACTCACATATTGTACCGGCTTATGCGGAACACGTTAGCTTAACGTTATGTTATAGCCCGGTAGAGCTAGCTAGCTGCTAATAGCGGCTCCAGGAGAACACCAGTCTGTCCAAACTAACACAGAAAGTTTACTTTAAAAAGACGACACACCTGGACGTTACGCCCCGGGGTTGTCTTTTGTCTGAAATGGCGCTACTTCAACTCGTTTGTTGCTTAATATCCATGTTAGCTCGCTAGTGGAGTTATGCTAACCCCAGCGTCATTCCAGCGTTAGCTGGGGCTAACGTTAGCTATGCTAATGTCCGGTCTTCTTACCGGCTGCCGGAGTTCCGATTGACCCAAACACACCGAGGAAGTCTTTCTCTTCGCGACACACAATGACTCGGTCGAAACAGCTACCGGCACCTGAAACCCGTCGTTAATACTGACATTACTCTGTGGACTAATGTTCTCCTGGTCGATCAGACCCACGCGGAGGTCTCTGCGGAGGGCGAGGTGTCTTCCCGGCTAGCTGCAGTAACTATGGGAGTAACTTCTCACTTTATCCTATCGGTTTCCCTTCCTTAGCAAGTTGCGTTCAAGGCCTGTGGAAATTGTAGGACTTTTGGAATATCTAGTGCGCCGTCTGGTGGTAGTAATAATAATAACAAGAACAAGAACATCTATTATTATTATTATTATTATTATTATTATTATTATTATTATTATTATTATTGTTGTTGTTGTTGTTGTTGTTGCTGTTCATAATAATAATCTATAATAGATTTTATCCATTACATTACCCCATCAATATATATTCCGTTGCACTATTTATATTTGTGAGTATTTTGTCATTTTTAAATCTCAATTTTATACAACTAAAACAAGGACAGCATATAAATAATAAACATATATACATATAAGTTGGTGTATTTATGAATATATATGTATATAAAGAAAAGAAAAAATAAATAAAAAATATAAACAGCACAAAGGAATACATGTTCAATGGGTAATGTTATAGATATACATGGCTCCTTACTATTATACATGTCTCAGTTCTCTCAGTTCTCTCTCTCTCTCTGAGAGTGATAGATAGATAGATAGATAGATAGATAGATAGATAAATAGTATAGATACTGTATAGATTGATAGTATTAGATTAGATCGATAGATATGATAAATGGGGCGGAGTGCTCAGCCGAGGCTTGGGTAGGATGTGGAGGACCCGGGTTCAACCCCAAGCCAACTGGTTGCTGGAGAGGTGCCAGTCCTCTTGGGCCTGCCGAGGTGCCCCTGGCAAGGCACCAAACCCCCAACTGCTCTGGGCGCTTGTCAGGAGCAGCCCCATCACTCTGACATCTCTCCATTGACATGTATATGTACTGTATATATTGTACTGTATGAACAACAGAGTGTAAAACTGAATTTCCCCACTGGGGGAAAAAAAAAAGAAAATTTTTTTTTTTTATATTATATATCGCTTATATATAGGTTTATATCACCAGTCATTTTATCAAACAAACCTGACACAGCAATCCTGACTGGAATCAGCGGTTCTGTTTCCGAGGTGAAAACTTATTTCTACTCCATCTCTCCCATAGACATGAACGCATCATGAGACAGAGAGCAGCAGTTGTTTGGTTTCTATTTTAGAGAAGTGTGTGTGTGTGTGTGTGTGTGTGTGTGTGTGTGTGTGTGTGTGTGTGTGTGTGTGTGTGTGTGTGTGTGCGTGTGTGTGCTTTTATGTCCTTTATTTAGAGACAACTTCTGATTGCAGTAATGCTGCATTTCCCGTCCTCTATTTTTGTAGATTTTCCGCATTTATTTAATGCTTTTTTTTCTGACTATCTGAGAACCTCTGACATAAAGATCTGTAACGGCACTAATAAAAACACAAAGGGGAACATGGCTTTCAATGAGATTTTATTTGTGTCCGCTGCTGACCATAAAACCATAAAACAAATAAAGATAAAGACAGCCCATCTCACACATCAGTTTCTTAGCAAACTAGACGCTTAAACACCAGCTCACTTCCTCCCAGAAGCAGAACCAAGACGGATTTAACACATACTGTGTTGTTACAGCAGTGGGGCCAAAGTGTGTATACAGTCGTTTATAGACAACATCAGCACAACACTATTTTCTCCAACAGACTCCACTGTCATCTTGAAATCAGTGCAACAAATGAGCATACTGTTCAACGTAACAACGGAGTGGATATTGGCGACGAGTATGTTACGAATATGCATTTGGTTCAAGTGTAAAATTCCCTGCTTCCACTGCATATCTTAAGAAAGTTATCTCTATCAACCTCCACCATTCAGTGTCACCCTCAAGCTCAGCCCCATCTCCCGCAGCAGTACCAGAATGCATTGCATGGCCGCTTACATAGACAATAAATGGGAAGCGTAATCCTAATTGTTGTGAATCTAAACTGATCGTAGCTGCCCTCTTCTGCAAAGGAGCAAGATACAAACTTTGAAGTGACTGATTTTTAGCAGAGTGTCCCTTTAAATGTACTCCATTTGATGGCTTGCTAATTGCTGAACCGTCAGGTGTAGAGGTTAGTGAAGATGTACCGGAGGATGGGTCTCATACTGTATCTTCACTCTTCGTGGGAACCAAGAAACAGTAGGAGTGAGGCATCTTTCTTTGTCCTCTTCCACTAGGCAACGCTTATAAGTTTGGCCATCTCTTTTTCATCTCTTGCAGGTATTTTAATGATATTGAAAGTTATGATCTAGTTCATGATTTTTAAGGACATGGTGGCTTTTTTCTACAGCTCCCATTTTACCCACATATTTAACACCACACAGTAGAAGCAGTAGCAGAAAATAGACCATCATGCAACGCAGCAAGAAGATGTCTCGTTTTGATTACAACTGACAGATCTTCATCGTAATGCCAGCTGCTTTCATACACCCTGCACCCACATCTGATTAAAAACAACGTGCTTATGCTTTCCTCTGAAAATAACTCCAGTAAGAGTACAGGCCATTGCACAACAAAGTCTGTCTTTTTCATATGCATTTTTTAAATTCATCATCCGATAAAAATCGTTATGCATAGAAACCTTGCATCAATAATTTCCTAATTTGGTATTTATCTATCTATCTATCTATCTATCTATCTATCTATCTATCTATCTATCTATCTATCTATCACAATCACTACTGTCTAATCTTTTATGCATCCGTTGTTCTGCGATCATCCCAAATTCACCTGCCATAATCTTTAAATTGCACATCTCTGTGTTCTTTTATAACTTTAATGTAAAGTGCTTTGTGCTGGGGATGGCGTGTTTGCCAGTTTTGGTGATGACGTTTGCATGAATTGTGGCTCTGAGTGGTGAAACAACTCTCTTTTAGGCTTTCTGATGGATGTAAAAAAAAAAACAAAAAAACAAAAAACAAAAACAAAAACAAAAAAAAAAAAACCCTCAGAAAATCAAACGTTCCCAAAAACTTTAACGACCAACGAAAGTCTCTGAGTTGGCGCGTAAATGTGATCGACACAACAGGAGTTTGTATTCATTTTTAAATGTGCAACAATTTTGGACGAAAAATAAGGACTTTGTGTACAAAGACCAAAAAATGACTTCACTCCTTGACTTTGACAGTGCAGCTGCCCTTGATGTCTCTGAAGGCGGAGCAGTCGAAGTCAGCCGTGAGAGTCTTCTTACCGATCTTGTAGGGACGGAAGCTGAATATGATTCGTACTCTGTGTTTTGGGTCAAGATCTGGAAGCCTGTGGGCGACACAAAGAGTAATCAGAGACGCAAGCTGCAGTTTGCGGGTTCAAGCTTTTTCTCATTCAGCACAGGGAAGAAGCTGAATTGCTAAAATCAAAGCTGCAAGCAGCAGTTAATAAGGTTTTGGGCTTCACAAAGCAAAGTCATTTCAGCTGGTTTAATTCTGTATAAAGAAGGAGCCCTTGTTTCATCATTATAATACAGTATATGCAGCCTTTCAGTAGCTGTACTCTCAAAGTCCTGCAACTCATATTTCTATCAACACTCACTCGTATTCAGTCTGTTGTTTCAGCAGGCCGCTTCCAGAGATAGTCAAAAGGCAGTCCGTCAGCGTTTTTTTGAGCGGGTTCATGAAAGTCACCACCACTTTTGCCCATTGGTTAACTCTGACACTACGCTGAACCTGCAAACACATTTTAACAGATTGGTCACATACAATCAGTCAAGCAACTGCAACTTGTTGAAACAACACTACCCATCATGCACCAAGACAAGAAAGAAAAACATCCCAAATAAAAGGTTTGTATGATTTTATGCCAAGGAGTTTACAGTGTGAGGATGTGAGGAGATCTTTTCATATGATTGTTGACAGACAACCCCCCCACAAAAACAGTATTAACATAATTATTATATATAATATAATATTGTCTCCCAAACTCCATTTAAAGGGACTGTATGTAACTTTTTACACATATAAACCATTTTTTCCAATGTGTGAACAGGTTGTAACCTAAAAAATGAGACCTTCCATGACTTTCTGGATTTCCTCTATCACCCCGTAGACTGCTTTTAATGTGAAAAACCCAAGCCCATTTTTTTCCAGGAAAATCCAACAGATGTGATGTCATGCATGCTCAAAAGTGCCTTAGCCGTAGCTAACGTTCAGTTAGAAATGGAGTCCGGTAACGGCAACAAACGATCAGCCCTCACCACAACTCAGAGTCTCAACACAAACACCACAAAAGCAGAAAAAACCCTAACAAAGTAAGATCTCGTTAAGCCCATCTGTAAAACAGGATTGAAACCGAAGTCAGGGGCTATCAGAGTATTCAAACTGGGAAGTTTATTCACCTCAAAAAAAAAAAAAAAAAAAAAAATTATCCTCTGAGTTAGACGTCTCTTTCCCAATTTAAGTCAATGGGAAAAAGTCCTGTTTTGGTGAGTGCACATGGAAAATGAGTGGTGAAGTAAGAGAGAGAGAGTGGCAGCAAACGCATGAGAATTCAGGCGAGCAGCAGTGATTTTAAGAGGCCGATGTTTTCTACTGACTTTGAGGGTAATGGGAGGGTCAAGCAGCACGACGTCATCCTCAGCCAGGTATGTGTTTTCTGGCTGCTCTTTGTCGGTGACCATGACTGTAACCTTCAAGCTGTCACTCTCCAGCATGAATGTGTGGTAATCTGAGTACTTGATCCAGACTGGGATGGACAGAACTTCAAGAGACAAAGGAAGAGAAGAGAGATTTAAAGTCAATTCATAACAAATTTCATGAAAGCACTCACTCATTCGAGACTATAGACATACATATAGACACCACATTGGTCGTTTCAGCCCATTGCAGCGATACGTCAACACGGGCAACATGTTAGACCTGGTCAGACCGGCCTGGAAGTCTATACAGTACAAGTGAACGTGTAGTGTACATTTCTCCACTGATTTCAATGAGGAATTATTATATTAAAGGGTTTATGATCTACGAAGGAGTAAAAAAATAAAGTTTAGTCTCCATTACTGAAAATCTGGATAGTTGAGCTCCAGAAAATAATGAATTTATCAGAAGGAATTATCAAAACTCACAATTTGTCACGTATGACTTTGGCTTATTTTTAAGGTTAATACTTTTAGAGAGGTCCCTGTATAATAGAATACAATACAATACAATACAATAAAAAACAAAATAATAAAAAAATCAATTTTAGCAATCATGCTTTCAGTCTACAGGCTACAGCTAACACTGCTACTGATATTACTATGCTTTACAATAATAATAGTACATAAATAATAATAATAATAGTAACGATAAATATTAGTATAATAATATTAGTTATGATCCGAATTGATTGAAATAATGGTGATAATACAGCAATTATAAAAACAAAATAATCTAATAGTGTAATTGTTAAGCAAGACATGTCATCAGTTTTATTGTTTACAATATTCAACACGTTGTTTTTAAAACTGTGCGTATTGTATCGTTTTAAAGACAATATCATGTTAGATATTAGCTAACATTAGCTTATATCGATCAGCTAACCAAACAAACGTTAGCTAACATTAGAGATATGTGCCTCTAAAAAGTCAACAGCTACAGAGTCACCTTTCCCAGGCTGCAGTGTCACCTCCTTGTCCTCTTTCTGGATGTTGCCTGCTGGTCTGCCGTTGTACCTCATGGCTTGGACGCTGATGTGGATGGACAGCAGCCTGGCAGTGGCGCTCTTAGTGACCAGCAATAGCTTCAGTCTCACATCCTTACCGTTGGTCGGTGGGGTCACCTGCAGCGACGAGAGGACGGAGACACGATGAAGGGCCAAAACACAGTAAGAACAGCTTCGCTTCTCTATACATACTATACCACTGTCTACGTTCAGTACTCTCATTATTACATACTACATACTGTTTACATTCAGTTTTCCCATCTGAAACACTGTCATCCACTAAATTACACATTTATGTATTTACTGATGTGGTAACACTTCATTTTACAGGCCCACAAATTTCATGGAAAACTGGTGATAATTAATATTAACCTGGAAAAAACTTTATTGCAAACATTATTGAATAATTATATGGTAAAGTATCATATAAGAGTTAAAATAGGGCCCTTAGGCTTGAGAAGTGGCTGCTCTTCATCAGAGATGGAAAACCAAAATTAATAGAATATTAAATAATGTTTATATACAGTAATTTCTGATCAATTTTGAAGTAAATATTGGGGCAATTTGGGAGTAATTCCAAAGAATTTTCAAATGGGATACTTGCTAATTATCAACTATTATATCAAGTGTTAGCATGTACATTTTTTGTACTTCTCTTTACTACATACTACATACTGTTTACATCCTGTTTTCTGAAATACTGTCATCAGCTAAATTACAAATTTATACTACTTATGTGGTAACACTTTATTACAGGTCCACAAATTTCACGGTGATTAGGTGATAATTAGCAAGATGGGAAGTCGTGTACACAACATGCGAGGCGTTCAAGTGATGAAGTCATGACAAACACCGCTGCTAAGCAACGGCAATATTAACGCTACTGTCCGAGTCTAGAGGCCACAGAGGCTAACGATTTAGCACGCTAGCTAGTGCGTATCATAATGCAGGAAATGTAAACATAAAATGACAGAGGAGAAAGATGAAGTCATTGAGAATATCGACATTATCTTCAGACATATTAAAAAAATGACCAAGAAAAACAATATATAAGTAAATTACAATATTCAGTACAATATTAACTTATAATGCAGCGATAAATGAACTTCCATGGGCTCCACCATTTATCACAATGTCAACAAACACGTCACAAGTCGTGAACTTGGAGCTTTCAGAAACTTTAAATTTACGAGGTCGTGAATATGACGTGACGGGGGCGTTCATATGGACCCAACTCAGAAACATGGTAAACACACCTGAAGGCACCAAATAATGTTAACATTGCTGTTGCTTAGCGGCAGTGTTATTCATGACCTGACTGTTTGAACACCGAGTATCGAGTCCACGACTTCCCACACTGTAAACACACGAGTTTCATTTGACGGCAGCAACAGTCTGAGACTAAAGTCACATTGTGAAAAGGTGACAGTCTTTTAAAAGTCTTCAAAGTCTGCTAGTTAATGGTAGGCATTGACAACAAAGCAGAAAAAAATGAGTTTATATTTTTGTTGGTTGTTAGAAAAGAGAAACTAGACACTTGAATGAGACTGGAAACGTTGTGATTTGAGCTCAAACTTAAATCCCACCAGGACGCTGCCGAAGTTTTTCTTTTCTTTTCTTAAATAATAATCTTAATAACCAAAAATAATGTGCAACACATCCTGTTCAATAGCTGTTAAGGGAAAGTTCAGGGAGTTTCTGTGACATACCTCGCTAAAACGTATGGACACCGGCAGTGGAGGTGGTTGGTTGCTGCCCTCCTCTTCTTCTACATCTGTCTCTTCCACCTCACCTGTTTCATCCACCTCTCCTTCCTCGTCCACCCCCTCTACCTCTTCAGCCTCGATATTGTCATCAGGCTCCTCGACTTCCTCTGTTGTCTCCTCGTCCTCCTCTTCCTCCATCTCTTCATCCCCATCAGTACTGGAGTAGTCAATTCTGGAGGCGTATTTAAAGACAGCCCTCTCCTTCTCTGATCCTGTAAATGTAGTGAATCAGTCAATGTCCAGAGCCACTACAGTGCAGCATGAGCAGCTGTTTGGCCTGTTTGTGAGGTGAACCCACCCTCTTTGTGCTTGTATTTGTCGGTGATGTTTTTCCTCTGATTGGATCTGATAGCCTTGGTGGAGGTATTCTGACCGACTCTCTTGTGGTCAGAATAGAGTTTCACCACTGAACCATCAGGATTGACCTGATAGGACACGCAAACACAGACAACAGAAACAACAAAAAGAACTGAGATTTGCTGCAGCCTGCGACTGTATCAGAAATATAATTAACTTATCCACATTTAACATGGAAGAGATAACATACAGCGAGCTGCCAATGTGAAGCAGGGGGTCTCTCACTGACAATGACCCGCTAGCTGTTCATTATCCTGCTTATTACATGGCTACTTACTGAACAAATCAATAATGCTAGACTGTTGCTGTGTACAGCAGACCGTTGCTATGTATAGCAGACAGTTGCTGTTTTTTTTACTCCTACACTACACTATGCTCACATTCACACCTACAGGACATTTAGAGTTAATCGATATTAACCAGCATGTCTTTGGACTGTGGGATGGAACTGGAGCACCTGGAGAAAACCCACACTAAGAAGAAGAAGAAGAAGATCTACCTTTATTAGTCCCACAATGGGGAAATTAAATTTACACTCTTTTAAACCCATAAAAGGTAAAAGGAGAAGAGAAACACAAAAAAAAAGAGAAAGAGAGGGGAGGGGGGGGGGGGGGGGGGTTCCAGCAACGGGCGCGGGGAGGGGGGGGGGGGGTGGCTTGCGGGGGGGGGCGGCAGCGGCGGGGGGGGGGAAGGGGCCACCCCCCCCTCCAACACCAAAATCAAATTATTTTTTTATTGGGGGCGGGAAAGCGGGGGCCCCCCGGCTCCCAAGAAAACACCCCCCAAAAAAAGAAACACCCCCCCCCCAACAAAGGGAGAACATGAAAACTGCACACAGAAGAACTCACTAAATGTGACACTGAGACGAGGCTCAAGCTCACTGACCTTCCAGTCAATAATGTCAGCGTTGACCTCAGCAAAGACAAATGGGACGTCATATTTGAGGGCTATCTCTCCACTCTTTATGGCCATGACTGAAGCTGGACCACAGCAGAAAACACCTGCAGGAAGAGAGACCGTTAAAATCATGAAATTGTCATGTAACGTGGTTTAAAGTGGAAATGAAACATTCAACCAAGGTCAGCTGGTTTGCTAAATGGATTTCCACTCTAATGAACAATTATATAGCAAACATGACAAATGTCAGCATTAAAAATAAAAAACAAAGCTTTGTTTCATGTTTTTGTGAACCCAGCCATTCTCCTGAGGCTGAGCCCAGCCACCCTACGAAGGACGCTAAATTTGGCTGCTTATATCTGGAATCTTATTCTTGCGGTCTCTGCCCAAAAGTCATGACCACAGGTGAGGGTGGGAACGTAGACAGAGGGCTGGGACGATACACCTATCAACTAACCCAATTCAACACTACCACAATACTCGGCTGAATATTTGATATGTATTGCAATTTTTTTTTAAACTTTTTTACAATTAGACCATGGAAAAAGAATCAGACACTTCTAGGGTCTTTTACTTTGTAAAATCTCTAAATGAATCCAGTTAAGATTTTCAGCATGTCTGCAGTCAGAGACGTCCTGGAGGCAAATCTATCAGGATCACTGTCGGGAATTGTTTATCACAGTTTTATCCAGCAACCTAAAAATCAAAGAATAAAGACATTTCCCTCACAAATTAGTGGTATTTTTTTTTTTAATTTATGAGGGACATGTAATGTTTTATACTCTGCTGAATATAATCCATCAGTCTGATTTCCATAGATGGATTCTGTAGATCCAGTTCCCTTTGTTAACACCTTATTTTGAAAAGCGGCCGTAGTCCCAGGTGTCTACTTCCTCTAACTCCTCCAAGGTGGTCTCTAGCTCTCCGTCAGCTCCGTTCTCTTTATCCATCCATGGTCAGCTCCATCGGGGCCGTCTGAATGCATTTAACATAAACCCATAAATGTATATTGGTGCTTTACAGTTGTAGCATCGGCACATTTGACCGCCAACTGGACCGCAATTACCGCCGTATGATAACGTTTCCCGTCCGTGACGGAGTTAGCGTGCAGCTTTAGCCGTGATGTCTAGCTCTGCTTTTCCAAAGTGTTTCCCTCCTTTACTGGCTGTGTAGTGTTTACCAGGCTGGATTTAACATGCGTATCCAGTCCGACCCTCTTTAAGAAGACTGAGTTTGGTTTGTTTAAAAAGCACTAGATGTGAAAACACTTAAACTTCCTCACTTGGGCAGTGACTCACTCGCCACCCGGTACTGACTCTCATCCCGTGAGTGCTGAGTTTGTTTCATTGTCATACAAACAAAAATGGATGCTGCAATTTGCCACAATCACATAGAAATTATACAGACATTATACTGTATGTCTTTCACAAGTCCTGATCTTGTTGGAACCTTCAGTCAAAATGTCCTCTTCTGAGCAGATTTATGAACCCCAGAGGATGAACATTTTCTTATTTTGGTTAATCTCATAACAGAAATGGGTCAGCATGTGCTGGACAATTAGGACAAGAAACAAGGTCATCGGAGCAGGGAAGTGAATGCTGGTGCCTTCAGTGGAACTTGTGAACTTGTGTTTACAACATGGGAAGCTGTGTTTACAATATGTGTTGCGTTCAAGTGGCACCGCTGCTAAGCAACAGCAATATTAACGTTATTGTCTGAGTCTAGAAGGCACAGAGGCTAACAGATTAGCAAGCTAGCTAGTGGGGAACATGATGAAAGAAATGTAAAGACATAATGACAGAGGAGAAAGATGAGGTCGTTGTTTTCAACAAACGTTATCAACATTTTCCTCTGACATATTATAAAATTACCAAGAAAAATAATAGACGACTAAAATTACAATATATTGTACAATATCAACTTATTATGCAACGATAAATGAACTTGGGCTCCATCATTTCTCACAACGTTAACAAACACGTCACGAGTCGTGAACTCTGAGCTTTCAGAAACTTTCCACTGCCAGGTCGTGAATATGAGGGGGGCGTTCAGGGACCAGCTGGTAAACACGGTAAACACCACCACATGCAAAGGCACCATATGTCTGTTTATGGAGATAAACAAGAGAGTGTACCTTCACTCATCTCCTGCGGTGTTGGATCCAGAACTTGCCAGTTGTCATATTTGCCGTCCTTCGACAGGTCCGGCCGCCTCATCCACGACTCCACCCACACGTGGTAGTTCCTTAAACACAACACAACCTTCACATTCGGCAACGGTGCAGTAGATCTGAAATACAACACCTGAGTAGTACATTCTAAAATATTCTTTAAAGATCCATTTTGAACATATTTTAAGACATATAAAATTACTACTAAACCATAAACACTAAAAATGTCCTCCCTCCTCCCGCTCTGAAAATGGACTGCTGATAGCATCATGAACTGTGCAACTGCTGTTTGCACCACCTCGAGGTCCGATTCACGAAAGATAATCATATTACAGCACAACCACAGCCAGAAGGTTTTGCAGCTGAGTGAAAACTGACCTTTTTTTGCAATTACTCATGTGGAAAAGTAGAAATGTTGCCTCTGTAGGCAGAACAATGGAACGAGAAAAAGAAATGAAATGTTAAGATGGCGAGCTACCGTCAGAGAATGTACATCACCACGAAGTGAAAGTCAAATGTTGGTTTCATTGCATCATCAGCGCCCAGCAGCAGAACTACACTACCGCTGAAAAGCGACTCCCAGACACCAGTAAAACATCCACCTAAAAAGTGATGTACAAAATTAAAACTAAATTATTTTTATTCTATTGTCACAAATAATGTCTCTACTGAATGTCCTATATAATAAATATTCATACTATTATAACTATTTACTTATTTATTTATTTATTTATTTATTCATTTATTAAACCTTTAGCCTGGCTGCTTCCCAGGGGAGCCTGCTGCCGGCTCTGCTAGCTGCCGGCTCTGCTAGCTACTGGCCGATAGCCGGTTGTTTGTGAACGGAGACGTTAATCCAGGCTGACAGCAGCCCATGGGTGGATTAGAAGATAATAACAGTGATCAATTACAGCCAATAGATCCATTATTCCAGCCTCATCCAGCTAGCAGGAAGCTGGTAGAAGCAGAGATGTGATATGAGCGTTCAGGGAGGAGCAGTCTGAGGGTCTGATGATCAATATGGAGGAAAGTAACTCTGGACTCAGCTGGTGGGGAGTTTTACTACTTTCAGGATGTCGGGTTTTAAATGAGGATATTTCAGTGTCCTACTGGGACGCTGATCTAAATCCTCTGATTTACAGACGTCACTTTATACATGGACACAGACTCATCAGCACTGGAGTTTCATCTCTCGCCTTCTAGACTATCTGCTGCAGGTCCTGACCGACGAGGTGTAAAGGCATTCCTCAAAACTTCAGGAAGGGATTTCAATGTGACAGAGAAAAATCCTGCAGTATTTGGGATTTAATATCCCAGTCTGTCAGGGCTGCTGGTGTTTTTCAAACGTACACTTTTAGATTGTAAAAGAAGATGGCATGACCTGAAGTGGGGACAAATGAAAAAAAATGTATTCAATGATGCCATAATCGCTGGAAAGTCTGAAGACGTTAATAATTTCACTCTAACTGTGTGGTTATCAGCGCTGATCTTTGTTAATTGGTCTGTTTTTGCAGTGAGGCTCATTTGCATAGAAAGGGGCCTATTTTGTGCCAAACTTCTGCATGTTACCCTTATTAATACGTGCAAATAGCACAGGAGTACAAGATGCTGTTGGCTTGACAGCTCAGTTTCGGGAGCATTTCACCCAATGAGGTGCTTTCAGAATCACACAGTTTCTTTTCGTCTTACTTGTGCAGGTTTAACGGCTGCAAATGCTGCGCAGTCCTGTTGTGAGTTTGCCCCTCAGTATTTAGAAAACCAGTTTAAATGTCTGGAACAGTATTTTACTAATATTGAGTAATATGTTCTCACACTTAATGTTGGAAAAGGCTCAGAAATAGTATTTAAAACTTCATGGGACACTTGAAGTCTCCACCACAGGGTACAATGGTGATATTCTTGATTATCGGATTAAAAGCTCTTAGTGCGAGTCGCCACACCCAAACAACACCCACCACTTATTTGTAGATCATTTACTTTGGCAAACCACACTGGACAAACAGACTATTTTTTGTGGTTAGTAGGTGATGTTGACTTGACATGATTATAGGCCTGGAAACTGCTCCGTGTTTGTTTTAGAATAATGCAGTTGCTAGTTTTTTTCTGAGCCCTGTAGAGCCATCGGTGTGGGATGGTAAGTTACACACCCACACCCACACCGAATATCTCACGGCCTGCTAGCTGTCCTTTCTGAGTGTGCAATGAAAACAACACAGCGCTGGCTCTGAAACAAACTTAAGAGGCTCGGACCAAACCATACAAGACTATTCCAGCTAATCAGCAACAGGCCCGGGGAAAAGTGCTAATCGTATTACAGCACAACCATGGCCATAAAGTTTTGCAGCTGGGTGAAATTTGCCTTTTTTTTTGCCCCTGTGGCAAAATATAAATGTTGCGTCTGTAGACTTATGTCATCTATAGTTTCATCTCTTTACTTCTTCATGGTCATAAATGAGGGCAAAAGGAGTGAGGGCAGATAAGAAAGAGGTGATAGCAGTGTTTTGTATGAATGGTATCTATGGTTATTTATATTGGTCACATGAGAGCTCAGTGAAGGTAAGACGCCTGTAAAGGTCTGCTAGACTGGATCAGAGTTGTTTAACGTGGTTTTAGTTGCATTGCGTGTAACATGCAGCAGCCTCTGTGTCTCACCAAATACTGTCCCTGGATGCATGCTCTATGAGTCCGTCACTGTCGTAGTACGTGTCGATGGTCAGACTCATGTTGGTGTCGTGGGCCGACACGAAGTTGGTGACCACGCGGGTGGGGATGCCCAGCAGGCGCATCACTGGAACCAAACACAAAGACTTCAGCCACCATTTTTAAACACAAGCTTGTTTGTTTGTCTGTCTGTCAGCAGGATTACTACAAAAGTTTGCGATGTATTTGAATGAAACTGTTTGCAGGGGTGGGGTGTGGCACAACGACCAGTTACTCTAAAACTATGACTTTATTCGCATAATATTACAACTTTTTCTCATAAACTTATGACTTCAATCTTCATAATTGAAATGTCAGATTTATTTTTTTCCCCTCAATGTAGCCCTGACATTCGTCGTATTTAAGACAGCAGGAGGAGACACTTTAGAAGAAACATATCTTTATGAAGGCTGCAACTTAAGATGATTATCACTATCAATAAACTGTGGAGTTCGTTTTATTATTTCATTAGTTTATAAAATGTTAGAAAATACAACCCAAGGTAGACCTGTTCAAATTATTTGTATCGCTCCAAACGATCCGCAACCCAAGATATTCAGTTTACAGTGATATACAGCAGAGAATGGTGGCACACAGACTCATCTGAGCTGGCATCAGCCACTGTTTGTTTCCTCAATAACCAATTAACCAAATCAAATCAGGAATGCTGTGTTTGTGATGACTGACAAATCGATTCATTGCTTCAGAGTTAATATCCATATTTACAGACGCTGGTACAGGTGTGAAGACCTGCAGAGTCAGAGGTTACCTGAACACATCACGCCGGCGAACACCCAGCACTGCCCGTACTTGACCGCGCGGAAGTTTGAGGTGAACCACTTCTTGAGGATCTCGTGACTGCCGCTCCAGTAACCAGGTCTTTTCCCGTCATTGTATGGAACACTCCAGCGTCCCTCCACAACACCGCTGTCACCTTGAACGTTGATCTGGTGGAAAACAAGGACAGATTTGGACTCTCAAGGATTTTTTTCCCAACATTTTTTTTGGAAAACTAGATCATTCCCATTTTCTCACTTCGTCCTCAGCTCTTTATTGGCTCCAACATTAACAGAAGCATTACTGCCACCATCTATCAATACGTGGAACTGCATGAAACCCAAATACGTCAAACTTTTGACTGTATGACTATTTCATTTCAAAGTAGGGCTGTGAATCCATTAAATCATTTAATCAGAATGAATCCCAAATTAATCAATCAATTGATTAATTAATCTCAGCTCTCTTTTCATCACAACTGTGCGGTAAAGTGAATGCAATACCGCCACTGCTACTGGCCAATGGCACGCCATCGCCCCCTTACCCACAAACAAAACCCCAGGTACTTGAACTCCTCACTTCGGCTGCAGCAGACAATCTAGAGGTAAAAAGTAGTAAAATATCCGACTACTTCTCTCACCACGATCACCATCTTAGTTCATGACGTCAGAACACTGAACATGGTGTCACTCTGCATCGCTGCATCATTGCTGGATCTTGATACACAGCAGTCAGGAATGTCAGTCCAAATATGCTTTGCTGCAATAAAAGCTTTGTGGAGTTATCTTTAATAAACACAGAGAGCATGTCTTACCATGGCGCTGACCACGCGGCCGACGTACATGGGATCAGCACGAGAGGCGACGTCTACACTTTCATTTTCAGAGTGTTTGCGGTTGAGATCCAGTATCTTCAGACAAATGTCCACCATGTCGTCCTCAAACTGGACAGAAGGAGACAGCATATTATTTTATTCAGCTTAGTACAGGTGGGGATATTATTTAAACTTTAACTTTGCTTGCTCAAAATTCACCAAAAAGTTGAGATTCAGAATTCAAATATTGGACAGCTGAATTTTATATCTGAATTTGCGAATCATTCACTTCCATGAGATGATAGTCGTAAATTATGGAGGATGGAACCTGCCAAAATAAAAAATAAGTGAATAAATAAATATAAGACTTGATAAATGAATGAATGAATGAATGAATAAATAAATAAGTTAATTAATAAATACGTCATTAAGTGTAGCAAAACAAAAAATATAAAAAATAACTGTAGCCATTAATGAATTGATAAAATGTGACATAAATTGATATTTCTGTTTTAATTAGTGTCTTTCTTTAATTATCATTGTACTAATTTCCTTATTTATTGACTTATGTTTAATTTTCCCTTTTTAGTACTTTATTTGTTTTATTTCTTTATTTATTTTGCATTTATTATTTCTATTCATTCATTTATTTTTACATTTATTTTTTATTTATTTATTGAGTGACAGAAATGTGTATAGAAATGTATAAAAAAATACAGAAATAAATAAAGGGTGAAATGCAAAGGGAAAATAAAAAATGAATGAATAAATAAATAAGTGCAAAAATGTATAAACAAATAAAAAATGTATGCAAAAATAAATAAAGTAATAATAATGAATGCCAAATAAATTGATACATTTAAAAATCAATAATAATAAATGCTTGAATAAATAAATGGAAAAATTAAACAGAAGAGTAAATGAAATAGGAGCAAATTCAAACACAAAATATCCATCTCTGTCACATTTTATTCATTAATTACAACATTAACTACATTTATTTTAATATACTTTATTTATTTATTCATTCATTCATTTTGATTTTGTCAGGTTCAGTCCTTTGGGGGCGGCAGTAGCTCAGTCTGTAGGGAGTTGGCTTGGGAACCGGAGGGTCACCGGTTCAAGTCCTGACATGGACCAAGAACCTGAGTGTGAACTGGTAGCTGGAGAGGTGCCAGTTTACCTCTTGGGCACTGCCGAGGTGCCCCTGAGCAAGGCACCAAACCCCCAACTGCTCGGGGCGCTTGTCAGGAGCAGCCCCCTCACTCTGACACCTCTCCATTGTTGCATGTTTGTGCATGTGTGTGTTCAGGTCTGCATGTACCGTGTATAAGTTAACAACAGAGTGAAAAACATTGAATTTCCCCTCGTGGGACTAATAAAGGAATATCTTCTTCTTCTTCTTCTTCTTCTTCTTCTTCATAGCAGATGTGACTGGTTGACTGTCACGACCCTCACCTGTGTGTGTGTGTGTGTGTGTGTGTGTGTGTGTGTGTGTGTATACCTGTCCAAAGTCCCAGTCCAGAGGGTGGATGTAGTCAGCACTTCCTCTAAAGATGACTCCATTTTCATTCAACACATACTCTTTTCTCTTCTTGTCATCTTTCATATACACCAGGTCATCTACAGTGAATTCATGCAGACAGATGATAGTTTTCACTTTAGAAGTATTCGTATTCTTACTCTAAGTACTGCATTCGGAATCTAACATAAGTATTATCAGCAAAATGTACTGAGCATCAGAAGAAACAGAGAGCAGTGGTGGATTGCAGCTTTCTGTGTCCGTCTACGTCACAGCTGTGGGTGTATTGATGAGGACACTGCGGACTGATTTGTTGAATTTGGTGCAATTTGGTAGCGAGTATTAATAAGTGGCAGCGGGCAGACCGCGGCTCATTGGCTACTCTATTAGGCTCTTATCAGGCCTTTAAACAGACGTTATCTGTCGAAACTTAAAAGCAACATATGCTATTATGTAAAACTGAACTTTTTGTCTTTATGTATTTATCTTTGTATCATCTTATTTGTTTACACTTCTGTTTCATTTTCCCTTTCATTTACTCATGTATTTACTTTTTAGTTAATTCATTGTTTTATTATATTTATTTGTTTTATTATATATATTTACTTTGCATTTAATTTGACCTATTTTCTATCGATTTCTATTTTTTATGTATTTATGCGTTTATTTATTCATGCATATTTTCCTTTGCATTTCCCCACTTATTTATTTTTGCATTCTTTTCTTTACACATTTCTTTATGCATGAAAAACAGAAATATCAATTTATGTCACATTTTATCAATTAATCAATGGTTACATTTATTTTTAATTTTATTTATTTATTTATTTGGGACTTTGGCAGGCTCTGTTCTCCAAAGACAAAAATGAGCTCCACCTCAACCAACAGTAAAATCCTGCTTTTACATTAACGCATGAGTATAATAATCTAATTATGTAATCTATAATACTCACAGGGGACATTTTCCTGATGGTACTTACAGTATATACTTTTACTTGAGTACCATTTTAATGTATTTTGACAGTGTGGTCTTAGTATTAGATAGACAGACCTACCGGGACACCAGGGGTTGAAGAGCACCACCGGCTTTCCCAGCAGAATTTCCTCTTCCTTGTGTTTGGCAGTTATGACGAATTCGCCCACGGGGCAGTCGGGCGGGGGGGTGATGCTGACGAGCAGTTGGCCTGTCCGTGTGGTATCGTCCTTTTGAATTTCAATCTTCCACACAGCCTTTGCTGACGGTGAACGTCGTATGAAATCCGGGATAGCGAAGGACGCTTGCGTCCCCAGTGCTTCAGATGGGCTTGTTCCTGCAGAGACGATCCACCGTTTATTGACTCGTAAACCACCGTATTCATCCATCCAGTCAAAGCAGCGATGTGTTCACTTATTTCTATCTTGTATCTGTGTTTTTGACCTCAAAATAACTGTTTGGTAAATATTGTTTTCACAATATTTACCAAACCTGTCAAATATTGACAAAAAGCAGCCCAAATTTCTACCAAACTACAACTTCTTTAGGTTTAGACAACAAAACTGCAATTTTTTTAGGTTTAGGCAAGAAAACTACAACTTATTTAGGTTTAGTCAATAAAACTACAACTTATTTAGGTTTGGGCAAGAAAATTACAACTTATTTAGGTTTAGTCTATAAAACTACAACTTATTTAGGTTTAGGCAAGAAAACAGAAAACTACAACTTCTTTAGGTTTAGGTAGAAAAACGACAACTTCTTTAGGTTTTGGCAATAAAATTACAACTAATTTAGGGTTAGTCAATAAAACCACAACTTCTTTAGGTTTCGTCAAGAAAACTACAATTTATTTAGGTTTAGGCAAGAAAATTACAACTTCTTTTTGGTTTAGACAACAAAACTACAACTTATTTAGGTTTGGGCAAGAAAATTACAACTTATTTAGGTTTAGTCTATAAAACTACAACTTCTTTAGGTTTAGTCAATAAAACTACAACTTATTTAGGTTTAGGCAAGAAAACAGAAAACTACAACTTCTTTAGGTTTAGGTAGAAAAACGACAACTTCTTTAGGTTTTGGCAATAAAATTACAACTAATTTAGGGTTAGTCAATAAAACCACAACTTCTTTAGGTTTCGTCAAGAAAACTACAATTTATTTAGGTTTAGGCAAGAAAATTACAACTTCTTTTGGTTTAGACAACAAAACTACAACTTATTTAGGTTTGGGCAAGAAAATTACAACTTATTTAGGTTTAGTCTATAAAACTACAACTTCTTTAGGTTTAGTCAATAAAACTACAACTTATTTAGGTTTAGGCAAGAAAACAGAAAACTACAACTTCTTTAGGTTTAGGTAGAAAAACGACAACTTCTTTAGGTTTTGTCAAGAAAACTACAATTTATTTAGGTTTAGGCAAGAAAATTACAACTTCTTTTGGTTTAGACAACAAAACTACAACTTATTTAGGTTTAGGCAAGAAAATTACAACTTCTTTTGGTTTAGACAATAAAACTACAACTTATTTAGGTTTAGACAACAAAACTACAACTTATTTAGGTTTAGGCAAGAAAATTACAACTTCTTTTGGTTTAGACAATAAAAACTACAACTTCTTTAGGTTTAGACAACAAAACTACAACTTATTTAGGCTTAGGCAAGAAAACTACAACTTATTTAGGTTTAGGCAATAAAACTACAACTTATTTAGGTTTAGGCAACAAATCTACAACTTCCTTAGGTTTAGGCAATAAAACTACAACTAATTTAGGCTTAGTCAATAAAACTACAACTTATTTAGGTTTAGGCAAAAAACTACAACTTCTTTAGTTTTAGGTAAGAAAACTACAACTTCTTTAGGTTTAGACAATAAAACTACAACTTATTTAGGTTTAGACAACAAAACTACAACTTATTTAGGTTTAGGCAATAAAACTACAACTTATTTAGGTTTAGGCAATAAAACTACAACTTATTTAGGTTTAGACAACAAAACTACAACTTATTTAGGTTTAGGCAATAAAACTACAACTTATTTAGGTTTAGGCAACAAATCTACAACTTCCTTAGGTTTAGGCAATAAAACTACAACTTATTTAGGCTTAGGCAAGAAAACTACAACTTATTTAGGTTTAGGCAATAAAACTACAACTTATTTAGGTTTAGGCAACAAATCTACAACTTCCTTAGGTTTAGGCAATAAAACTACATCTAATTTAGGCTTAGTCAATAAAACTACAACTTATTTAGGTTTAGGCAAAAAACTACAACTTCTTTAGTTTTAGGTAAGAAAACTACAACTTCTTTAGGTTTAGACAACAAATATAGAACTTCTTTGGGTTTAGAGAACAAAACTATAACTTCTTTAGGTTTGGACAATGAAACTACAACTTCCTTAGGTTTAGGTAACAACACAAAAACTTGAGTGGAAACCAGCCCAAAGTGACAACATCAGTAGGGAAACGTACATCTTCAACAGCTATTACAAAGAAACAATTTAATGAATGTCTGACCTGTTTTTGCAGTCATGATGATTGGTTGAGTGAGCTGGCCGAAAGGTTTCTTCAGATTAAGAGTCACTTTGAAGGCCTGGCCTCGCCTCACAATCAGCTGGTCCAGTGAGATTTCACTGGTGTAGTGTTTGAAGTTGTTGGACTTTGAATGCAGGTCCACTACATTAAAAACTGAAAGAAAAACATGAACAAGTTACTAGAGTCTCTATTTGACAGGTTACTAAAAGAGATAGAGAACAATCCTTTAAAGCAGCAGTAGGCATGTTATCAAACATAGCTAAAGATGCTAGTGTAGGTTGTCATAACGTAGCTAAAGATGCTAATGTAAGGTTATCATAACGTAGCTCAACATGCAAGTGTAACTCATCATAATGTAGCTAAAGATGCTAGTGTAGGTTATCATGACGTAGCTAAAGATGCTAGTGTAGGTTGTCATAACGTAGCTAAAGATGCTAATGTAAGGTTATCATAACGTAGCTCAACACGCAAGTGTAGGTCATCATAATGTAGCTAAATATGCTAGTGCAGGTTATCATGATGTAGCTAAAGATGCTAGTGTGGGTTATCATAACATGGCTAAAGATTTTAGCGTAGGTTATCAACGTAGCCAAAGATGCTAGTGAAGGTTATCATGACGTAGCTAAAGATGCGAGTATAGGTTATCATGACGTAGCTAAAGATGCGAGTGTAGGTTATCATGACGTAGCTAAAGATGCTAGTGTAGGTTATCATGACGTAGCTAAAGATGCTAGTGTAGGTTATCATGACGTAGCTAAAGATGCTAGTGTAGGTTATCATGACGTAGCTAAAGATGCTAGTGTGGGTTATCATGCCGTAGCTAAAGATGCTAGTGTAGGTTATCATGCCGTAGCTAAAGATGCTAGTGTAGGTTATCATGACGTAGCTAAAGATGCTAGTGTAGTTATCATGCCGTAGCTAAAGATGCTAGTGTAGGTTATCATGACGTAGCTAAAGATGCTAGTGTGGGTTATCTGAGGCCACTTCTTCTATTCGTCCTCCATCCCTCCGTAGTAGAAGGCAGAGCTATCATCACATTATCCCATCTGAGCTGGAATAGCTGCTGTTCATACATGTTTTACTAGATTATATAATACAGTCGCTCTAGGAGACAGGATTAGCGTAGCGATACCATGGAAAACACTGGTTCAACTTCAGTGACGCAACATGCTAGAAGTTGCGCCCATACAATAAGGCAATAACTGATGCAAGGCATCATGGGAGCTGGGAACAAAGTGGAGATAAAGTACAGTGGAGTACAGTGTTTCTCTGGCTATGAGCACATTCACATGACAGGGGCGGGATTTACAGCAGTCTGACCAATCACAAACATGAACAAGTCTACTGTCAGCAGAGTGACAGATTTTACAAACCAAGAGCAAACATAATATTAGACAAATATGAATAATTTAAACACATAATCCGGACTAATGTAACACAGCTGAAGCTGCCAAATGCAGGGAGAAAATAATGCCAATGTGTAAATGCATAAATTAACACACTAAATAATTAGTAGAATGATGAATAGATTACACTTCATTATGTCTTTTGGTTATGTTGTGGCATATTTGACTATTTCAGCCTTCTTTCAGCTGCGTCCCGTCTCTGATGGTGTTAAACGGACTTGTGACCGAGCAAAAAAATAAATATAAAAACATAATTCAAAGCAGTAAACAAAACCCACAACATAAATCCATCCATCCATCCATCTGTCAGTTTAAAGTGTGTTGATTTCAGATGGATTATTATGACTGTGACTCCTTCATATTTGTGTAATATTATCATTCGATCCGCATACTGAGCTGTGATTGGTCAGTTGGCAGGGCTTTAATACAAACTGATCTCTTATCTGGAACATAACCTGCAGGTCAGGTTACATCAGTTACCAGTCGACACTGGTAAGAAATGAATCACCAGTCCTGCTTCCTGGCACAGGCCCTTGGTGCTGAGCCAGCTGTGGTTCATCCTCAGTAAGATCAGGTAAGGGTGTGGGGAAACCTGGAATAACCTCAAGAAACTGGCCTGGCACGCTAGAAGAAGGGCAGGGCGTCGGTGTAAATCATACTTGGCAAAGTGTTGAATGTCATGAATGTGGAGTTACAGCGTGTGACGCAAGTCAGGACGGGACAAGAGAGGAGAAAAACGCTCGTCTTTAAGCCCTCTGAACCTAAAACAGAGCTTCAGGTCAGGTGTTCCTGTGTAATCAACTTGTTTTAAACCTCACAGCTACACATGCACATCAGTATTTTATATGAACAATGTACAGAATGACGCGGCCTAAAACATGAAATATGAACCCGCAGACAATTATCAGCTGACTTTTGGCTGAATGGGTGAAATCAGGAGGTGGGCGTTGGGCTTGGTGTCTAGTGTATTACATTCAGTGGCAACCAACAGAAGTAATTATAGTAGTATAATTTGGTCTTTATTTGGACCTCGTATGGCAGCAATGATCCATGGGTAGTTCCCTTCCCAGTCCTCCTAGTACCTGCAGCAAAGTCATTACTTTTTGGCAGGATGTTCACCAGGTCCACGTCAGGCATGAATGGTTTCATTTTCCTCTGTGGAAAATGTTTTAATTCAACGTCATAGCTGTGTGTTGCTGCTATGCATACTGTAGTGCTCTATCAATTTGGGGTGCTAACGTACACGGCTAAAAAAAACCCAAAACATGACCAACATAATGTTTCACAACGATCAGTATTTAATGGTTTATTAGGCTATAACTAATCAAAGCTCTGGTTTATGAATTATGATTTACTTATTATAATTTAGAGTAATTATTATTATTATTATTCATATTTTGTTTTTTCAGGACAACTGTGAATTAATTTGGGAAATAACCTGCCAAAATCCAAAATAAATAAATAACTTAATAAATGTCATTAAAGAAAGAAAGAAAAGAAAGAAAGAAAGATATTCCTTTATTAGTCCCACAGTGGGGAAATTCAGTTTTACACTCTGTTGTTCACACAGTATATATACATGTCAATGGAGAGATGTCAGAGTGAGGGGGCTGCTCCTGACAAGCGCCCCGAGCAGTTGGGGGTTTGGTGCCTTGCTCAGGGGCACCTCGGCAGTGCCCAAGAGGTAAACTGGCACCTCTCCAGCAACCAGTTGGTCTTGGTCCATGGGGGACTTGAACTGGCGTCCTCCGCGTCCTAACCCAAGTCCTTACGGACTGAGCTACTGCCGTATCAATTATAATAATAATAATATTAAAAATAATGAAATAATTAAAAAAAATTGTAAATTTCTCCACTGTGGGACAAATAAAGGAATATCTTATCTTATCTTAAATGTAACAAAAATAAATGTTGTCGTTACTTTATAGATATACATTATTTGTTTTCTTTCTTTATCTTTGTATCTATTCACTTATTTATTTACTATTTACTGTTTTTTTATATATTTAATTTTTTTTAATTTTCATCAATTTTCCAAATGCATGTAATTATTTCTGCATTTATTTATTTATTTATGCATGCGTGATTTTTCCTTTGCATTTTACCCTTTATTTTTCCCCTCACACTTATCTACTCTTTTCTTTACATATTTATTTTTACATTTCTGCCTCATAATGCAAATGAGGGGGCTGCCTCTCAGCACTCAATAAAAAAATAAAAAATAAATGCAAAAGTAAATATATTTAAAAATGTATGAAAATAAATACAGAAATAAATAAAAGGTAAAATTAACAGAAGAGTATATAAATAGGGGAATTAATACAATGATAAATAAATATGCAAATTAAAACAGAAATATCAATTCATGACACATTTTATCATTGTTTGCAACATTTCATGACATTTATTCTATTTATCAAGTTATTTATTAATTAATTTATTTTTGATTTTGGCAGGTTTCGTCCTCCATACAGCGCAGCCAAAAAGGTTGCCACTGTATGAAAGAGCACAGCGAGCTTTTTGTCGTTGAAAGCAAAGCAGAGTGACATGCTGCTGAACAGACTCTATACCTTTACTGTACACTACCGCCTGCAAAACAGCTCCGTGCAAAAATACTAATGTTTGACAGTGATTGTCGTCAAGCTGCTTGCGTAGGACTGTGGACTGAATGGCCAAAAGGGGTAAATGCAAGTTTTACAAGAAGGCTGGTTTGACAAACCCAAATGTAAAGCTGGTTGGCTCAGAATATAAAAGTCAAATATGATCTTAAAATGGAAAATGTGCAGGAACCTGGATATTACCATCATTCCCTGCAGCTGTCACACAGCTGTCTAGAAACCCAGAAAGGTGACTGAGGCCATGTGATCAACAGCATGCGATCTGTAAGGATTCATCCATCATCCCTCATAACTGAAGCTATGCAACAGTGTACGCTGTTGTCAAAACATATTATTCAACCAAACACATTGAGGATTTCATTCATATACATACAATGCATGCAAGCAAACTAAAGGTAAAACTCTGGTGAACTTACTAGACTCTTTCAGTACCGCTGCCATCTTTGCAGAAGTTTCCTCCTTAGAGACGCAGATGTAAAGACAGATGCAGCCTGGCAGGAAGTCAGTCAGCAGCTCACTGACAGCTGAGCGTGTCCTGGTTTAAAAGACATCACAAGCCCAACCCCGCCTCAGCTTTAACATGCAACCTGCTTTGTCTTTCACTTCCTGGAAATGAAAATGCTGCAGCTGCAACGCGTGTCATGGATGTCTTATCACTGGTATCTCCCCAGCATGTGATGTGTGCAGGTTAGCAGCTGACAGCAAATATTTGTGATGATTAATCCTCTGAGACCCACAATAGACCTGTTATTGTCTTTTTTCAGGGGGGTCCAGGGGGTCTTTAGGGGGAGACAGCAGGTCAACAGTAGATGTCACATAGAAGTGCTGAACATCATCTGAAAGCTGGAAACCTGAAGATTAATGAGATGCAGCTCAGCTCTGTGAGTCTAGTTGTTCTAGTTATTAATCAGAAATAAACATGAATTAATTCATTAAATTGATTTGTAAAAGTGTATAATGCTGTATTATGGCTTTTTTGTTGTAGCACAATTTTGGGTTGATACCATTTGTCCCACAGATTTGGTGCTAAATTTAACCTTTTTTTTTTACCACTGGAGAATTGGTAAAAATGATCAATAATCCTCCAGAATACCACATTCAGACACCAAGACCTCGAGGAACACCAGAGAAAAAGACATGCTAGGATCTGGGATCAGAAACTTTTGGCATTTGGAGAACCTGATAGAGCCTCTGGGAGACAGTAAAGTCAGTTGGGATCTGGGTCTCGGAGGGTTAAAGAGGGTCTGCACACTGAAATGAAAGTCAGACATGGTAATCCATCCATAGGATGAATTACTGTATATTGTTGCTATTATTTGCGTCCTGAACTGCAGCTGAAACAGAGAAATGGAAAGTTGTGTTCCTCATTGTCCACACCAGAGTTAACAGAAGCTCAAACACGTCTCCAAACTTTAACTAGAACTTTAAACTAGAAGTGGACGTGGTCACCATAGTCATCCATTAGTTTCTGGTTGGTTAACTGTCACCATCTGGGTTTCTCACCATCTTGGGTGTTGCCACCATCGTCTTGGTTTTTGACTGCCTTGGTAAACTATAACAGGTCGTGTGTGAAGGTGTGTATTCAGTCAGTCAACTGTAGTTTAACTGTGAAGTCTACTGGCACACGGAGTTCATGTGAGGACACCAGGTCCTTTTAATTAGGAGATGTTACACAACACAACCACAACAAGAAAGCCACATCCCGCATATGTACTTCATGCACTACTGTAGCCGAGCACTCCATACACTTGCTCATAAAACCACACACACACACACAAGCACACATGTGCAGACACACACACAGACACACACACACGCATGCGCGCACACACACACACACACACACACACACACACACACACACACACACACACACACACTAGCTGTCTTGCTGGATCAGGTCTTGGGTTTTCTGCAGGTTGTGATCGACGGCTCCGTCTAAGAAGTGAACCCAGGCCAGCTGTGGTTCTCCACACACATGACTGGACCTGTACAGGAGAGGAGGGTGGTGAGAAAGACGACACAATAAAAAAAATACAGAAGTAAAGAAGATTGAAAAATGCTGAGCTCGATAAAAGAAGCTCTCTCAGATGGCTGCGTGAAGAAACAGGAAGGATCAGTTTTTAATCTGATCTGACATGCCACCTACATGTTTCTCACACATCCGGATTTACACACCTTCCCTGCTGATTCCAGGGAATTTTACTCATCAGATGTTTTCATGTTATTTAATGTAACTGATCTCCACTCAGCTTTCACAGCAGAAAGTTGATCCATACCCGAGTTCATCCATGTCGAGATCAGCCGGTCTAGTAGCGGAGCTTTGTAAAACACTTCCCTCAAACGTGACAGAAATAAAATAAAACTCACCAAAACCTGCTGTCACTACTTCAAAACAATCACAAAAAATGTTTTATTTCACTTTAATCTATAAACAAACCACACATGGTCTCGGCGCCCACCATCGATGGCACCGATGAATTAGTGCATCTCTGCTGCTTTTTTGATGCTGATCAACTGAAGTTCACTTCAGTGTGGTAAAAAGGTTTGTTTCTGTCTGCAAATGACTCCTCGATTTCCATTTTACTGCCATGAATTCCCCTTAATTCCCTTGGAAAGTTTCCAAATTGAATATTCCCAGAATTTTGCAGTTCCAGCCTGCAGTTTTTATGATGTGAAAGACCAATCATTATCAATCGATCGATTGATCAGTCGATTGATCTTACCTGATGATATCCAGAACTTTCTTTAACAGTGCTGCCAATTTAGACGCCTGTGAAGAGAAAAAACATGTTATTTAGAAAGAAAGAAAAGAAAGATATTCCTTTATTAGTCCCACAGTGGGGAAATTCAGTTTTACACTCTGTTGTTCACACAGTACATATACATGCGTCAATGGAGAGACGTCAGAGTGAGGGGGCTGCTCCTGACAAGCGCCCAGAGCAGTTGGGGGTTCGGTGCCTTGCTCAGGGGCACCTCGGCAGTGCCCAAGAGGTAAACTGGCATCTCTCCAGCTCTCTTGGTCCATGGGGGTCTTGAACCGGCGTCCTCCGCGTCCTAACCCAAGTCCTTACGGACTGAGCTACTGCCGCCCCCAGGTTTCGTTATAATCACATGTTCAGTGTAGAAGTGCTGATGTCTCCCTTCAGCTCTCTGAACACACCCTTTAAATCTGCATGTTTTATGAGACACGCCGAGGCGTGTAATTCCATCACTTCATGTCGCCTCCAAGTCAAACAATACACCCACCAACACCTGATCTGATCTGACCTGATCTGACCGGAACAAACGTCTGATTTCCCTCCAGTAAACCTGGAGCTCTAACAGGCTTCTGGGTCTCGTTGATAAGGACACAGAGAGCTGCTGTTGATCCTAATCAATTTGAAAACACGACTCGTCACACTGTAATAGTCCCGATTAGCCTCTATAATGTGAACATTGTTTCTAGATGCGATTTAGATACGACTATTACAGGTCGACTGATGTGGGTTTTCTATTGCCAATGCCAATTTCTCAACTTCAGTAAAGATTTACTGAACAACACCTACGGTCTGTCTCTCCAAGCTGCATGCACTTATATATTTTAAATAAAAATCATGTATAAACTAAATATCCAATAAATGAAACAGGTAATCAAAAAAACTAAACTTTGTCAAGTAAACTTTTGGCTGAAAAAAAAGTTTTGGTGTCTTTTTCCAGCATTTATCACAGATGCAGAGATGTTATTTAGTTTTTTTTTTTTTTTTAATTCTGTCCGATTCCTGCTCCTTTCTGTCTTTTAGTGTCCAGTTTAGACTGAGACATGATGAGCAGCCAGCTAGATGCTGCTGAAGGGATCCCTAGTTCTGCTGTGCTGATGCCACACTCAGTGGACGAGGTGTGGACGTGACTGAAGCTGTGGGAGTGAAATGCAGCGCAGATTTTAGTGCAGTGATTTATTATAGACAAAGAAAGTTTTACATTTACATCCAGCTGGCGGCGGCTTCGTGCGATTCATTTGCAGTCTGGACGTGGAGGAATGAACATCTCCTGCTCTGACTGCAGCTACGAAGGACTGATGACGAGGACTGGGCCGATGCCTGCTTTCACATCAGTCTCCAAAAGTCTCCAATAACACCAGAAGTCACTAGATTTGTCGCTAGCCAAAGTCGCTAGAGGGGTCTGAAAACTCTGTAAATATAGCAACAAAATGTGCTAAGTTGGCAACACTTAATATGCTCAGACATTGGCTGACGCCGATTACGGAAAAAAAAAAGTCAAATAATCGGCCTGATTAATCAGCCGACCTGGAACAACTATAATGGTGAGCTCACACCAAGAGCAAAGTGGACTTTTTGCTCAGCGCGAATACACACAAAGTCAATGCAAAGAGGTGAACAGACACAATTTGATGCCGTTATTCAGGGGATGTGAAATAACTCAAACTACTTAAAACTTCCTCTAAATGTTGGCGAGGAAAAACTGTCATGTCCATGTTCAAAGGAGTCCGTTGACCTCTGACCTCCAGATGTGTGGATGTAAATGGGTTCTCTGGGTCCCCACCAGTCTCCCCTTTACAGACATGCCCACTTTCTGATAGTCCCAGTCAGTCTGGATCAAGTCCTAGTCAAGTCAGCACTCTGACACACTGACAGCTGTTGTTGCCTGTTGGGCTGCAGTTTGTCATGTTCTGATTGGAGCAGATTGTTGATGCTAAAGTCAGAACCTGGGAGGGTTTCTGGACAATATCTGCCATTGATTAGTGCTGTTATTGATTTACAGTAATAAATATATACATACATTTACATAAAGCAGCATATTTGTCTACTAACATGTTGATAAGAGAATGAAATCTTCCTTTAAGGTACATTTTCGGATATTCGTATAATTATTTTGTGATTCATTGTGATTAACTATTTTAAGTTTTCGTCCCAGCTCATCCTCCCATGTAAGACGACGCAGATGAAGGGGCGTTAATGTTTTGTAGATATCAACTCCTCTGTATCTGCCTGCCTGCAGTGTCGTAGTCTTGTGTGCATCTTTACACATAGTCACTACCCTGAAGATATCTGAAATATGATAAATATTCATACTGTATTTCCCCCGCAGCTCTTAAGAGAAAAAACTCCTCTTCAGATATATAGCAGGTCACCCACAGTGTTAACTCCTTGCTTCTCCCATATACAGTAGAGGTATTCTGATGATTAATAAACTGATTATTTACAGTAAATTGTTCATTTCTAAATTCCCTTGTAAAAACACAATGGTGTATAGTGTGAGCTGATGTTTATTTCTGATTAATAAAAAGTACTTTTCATTGTATTTTGCACTGTGAGTATAACATTAACACTTTGTATTAGGGATGTGATGGTGAGGAACTTTCCCACCGGTTAATAAACGTGTTACACCACCGGTGTTAGATTAAGAAAAGATGAGGTAGTATGTGTAGAGGGGGGATAATGTAAACGGTGAGTGCTGACCACTGTTTAACACCGGTAACACCAAACATCACAGCAATTCCACAGCTTTATTTATAAAAATTTAAAATGTATTTGGGGCAGCACATTTAAAAATAGAATTAAAACACACAGAAGAATGAAGACAAAATAAAACAGTAAAGATAACTAAAATCCAGCCTCTCAAACTGAGTTAAAAGACCAAAAAAAAAAAAAGGGGGGAAAACCAGATTTAAAAAAGGAAGTGAGGTGGTCTGATGGGGGGGGGGGGGCCCCCCCGCTGTGGGGGGGGGGGGGGGGAGGAACACCCAACTTCCTGTTTGACCTCGGAGCGGCTAAAAGCAGCCGATCTGCCGACCTGAAGGTCCGAGAGGGAGCGTACGGTTCAGGGAGGTCGGACAGATGCTGGGGGGCGAGGCCACGCTCACATTTAAACCGTAATAAAAGAATCTTAACATCTACGGTGAAATGAATCTGCAGCCAGTGACGTGCTGCTAAAACTGGGGTAACGTGGTCAAATGTTTCGGAGCTGCAGCCGAGAGAGCGACGCCTGGCTCGTCCCAGAATAAAGAGCCCTGCAGTGATCTGAAGGAGGAGCTCTAACAGCCTGGACTAAACCCTCAAAATGGTGCTGACTCAAAGGACCCGGATCAACATCGAGTCTGGAGGCATCACCTGGACCAGACTACATCACCTGGACCAGACTGCATCACCTGGACCAGACTGCATCACCTGGACCAGACTACATCACCTGGACCAGACTGCATCACCTGGACCAGACTACATCACCTGGACCAGACTACATCACCTGGACCAGACTACATCACCTGGACCAGACTGCATCACCTGGACCAGACTGCATCACCTGGACCAGACTGCATCACCTGGACCAGACTACATCACCTCAGATTGTTATTGTTCAGGTGTAAAAAGCTCATCGACATCCAGTCCTTCATCTCTGCAGTACACTGTAAAAGACAGTGTTTTACCACGTTAAATCTGTTCCCTCATGTGGAACAATAAATCTCAACTGCCATGCTTTGTAAATTTCTCCACTGTGAGACTAATAAAGGAATATCTTTTCTTATTTTATCTTATTTCCGTGGAAGTGTTCACACTGTTATCTAACTGCAGGGGCAGATTCAAGCCTTGATAGGCCCGAGTACCAATGTTCCCCTAATATTTCATGTGAGCGTACACCGGCACGTGTGGGCACATAAAGCGCTGTCAATGACATTGATTGGCTGAGTAAATATGTGTGGACTGCATCATATCATTGGCTGGACAGTGTTAGTCATTGTTTTATCTGTAGTTACTGTAGTTACTGCTTGTTGTCACGCTGCAGAGAACATGGGAGCAGTGCACGACTGTGCACGCGCGCCGTTTCGAGGGAACCTGGGCGAGTACCGTACAGCATAATGTTTAAATGATCACTGTCGCCGATACGCAAGTACAAGATCAAGAAACATTTACAGATTACTGCCAACGTGTTTGGGGGATTTGTAGTGACTTACTGCATTAATGGCAGCTGACAAAAAACTTTAATGATGCTGTGTGTGTGTGTGTGTGTGTGTGTGTGTGTGTGTGTGTGTGTGTGTGTGTGTGTGTGTGTGTGTGTGTGCATATGTGTGTGTGTGTGTGTGTGTATGTGCATATGTCTCACATTGTTCTCTACTCCGCTGTAGTCCATCGGCGGGTAGAGGCAGAGAGCCAGGTCATCAACACTGAGGACAAAAGACAGAAAGAGATCAGAGATGAGATGATTTAGTAAAACTTCACTTTCATTAAAAAACAAAACAAATAAAAACAGGCTTAGAGAGCAAAAGTTGGGTAACAAAGGTAAATTAAATGTAAAATAATTACTGTAAGAAAATGACCATGATATGTCATCAGAGATTAAGGAATCATGTTGGATCATGTACTGGCTTCTCTGACAACAAAGTAGATCAGCAGATATAACGTTAACGGCACACGTCTCTGTGAGGATGGTTATCGAGGTAGCGAGTATCTGACGCTCAGCTACTGAAGTGATTCGCTACTGCTGCTGGCCAGAAGCTAACATGCTCTAACACGCCCGGAAGGTAACCCTCAAATTGCAAAAGCATGCGCTGACTGCTGAGTCACTTCGGAGTAGCAGACGGGCCACAACTCTCAGTGTTACGTGTTGCTCCTTTAAAGGGAAACTTTAGTGATTTTCTACCAGCTTTGTATTACTGTAATGTGGATGGTATGTGCATATGAACAGAGCTCCCTGCTCACCAGCCCGCGAAGGACGTCGCGAAATGCATCATTTTGTTTCATCTGGTGAACTTTTGCAAGAAAACTGTAGTAGTTGCCCTTTAAGTGCTTAAGTGTCACGCCCCGTGCACACATCAACGAACCTGTTGTTTTTCCTTTTGGCATCCACGTTAACAGGTTAGGGCAGCTACACGGCACACAGAGATTAGAGGTCTTGCCTATTTTTACCGTGAGCAGCATGGATCACAGCAATAACACAGTGAATGATTGTTTGACTGTAGTATTGACATTGTATTACTGTATATGATGTCAACATTACTACATGGCCGCCGCTGGTAATCCATGAGCTAATGCTAAACATGACTCAGAAATGGAGGAGTAACCTGTTGATTAGTGTTTATTTAATGTGTATCCGTGACTTCGTCCGTCCGTCCTTCATCGGCACAAAGTAAAAACTAACATCACTAATTCTTCCTGCCCGTCGTCGGCCATTTTTGTTTGAAGTAAAGTCACATTAAATCGCCAGAGATTCGGTGAGATTTCTGCATGTTTTAGTTGGACTTTTGTTGTTGATGAATGAATCTGTTAGTGTGTTTTAGCTGTTTCTCTCCATAGACTGTAGGAACAAAACCGATTGGCTCTCCCACATTTTAACATCTGAAACATCTGTTAACTTGGGCAGGCCTTAAGGTGACAGCTGGCCGAAGGGAGATCGCTTGAAGGTTGCTGTTGGATATGTTGTAAGTCATTTCCAGAGAAATCACAATATAAAACATGTCTTTATCAAGTAGAAACGTCAGAAGGTCGCGTGCTGCTCGGCCATGTGTTCAGTGTTCAGTCTGATCTGTTGATGGTTTGTTTATGTGACGTAACGTACCGCTGGCCGACTCCTTTCCATCATTACGGCTGTTGTTGAATTATTCAGCTTGACCCAATGATGTGTGAATCCCGTCATGTGGTGCATTCAGTGTGCGAGACACAGACAGCCGCAGTATAACTGCTTTTTTTTTCAAAATCGAAGATTAATTTTCATAATCGAATGCCTGTTTTTTTTTTATTTTGTTCATGGATAAACTAAAGGTGGGTAGGAAAGAAGAATAATTTACAGTTTTAGCAGAGTTTTAGAACACAATGACTTGATTATAACACCTCTTTCTAACATATACGATGTACGATGACTGATGTCTTTTGACCAGTGGAAATAGGTTGGAGGTGCGTGGTCCGCTGTTGGGGGACGCCAATAAAACCAAACGGTAATCTAATAAATTTAATGCAGTTTATTTCTTTTCAGTCCAGCTACTACTAGGGTGGTAGATGGCTAAACATAAATATAAATCAACGTCAGTGACACTGGTCACTAAGACCAGATGATATTACTTTTATTATAATAATAATGCTAATATTGTATGACCGTGTGTGTGTTCCTACCCAGGACTGATTTCCTTGCTGATATCGGCCAGGTCGTCGAGCTGAGCCAGGTTCTGAGACGTGGTGACGTCACCGTTGGCCTTGACGGCCGACGTCAGCTTCCTCAGGCACGCCGCCGACGCTTTCATCAGCCCCTGGCACGGACCAATCACGCGGCGGTCCTTCTCTGACCAGTACGTGTCCTGGTTGCCTCGAGGCTCCTGGTCATCGTCGACGACGTCACTGAACGGGTCCTGGGCCTCGGACAAGGCCTGAGAGACGGAGCACATTTATTAGGTAGTCACGTCAATAAAGAAAGAGCTGCATTACCGTGAACATTTATTATAACAAAGAATGGTAGAATAAATAGTTTAAACCTGCAGAATGTGATAAAGTTGACTAACAGCAGAAGAACTAAATCTAAGTTGTATTTTTAAATCTTACAGCAGTGGAAAGAGGTAGTTTTTTTGTGCAGTGCTTTAAGAGCTGGTTTAAAGGCTAAATCTTGGTCTAGTCTACTGCTATATACACCACTGCATACTGCATACTACTGAGGAACACAGTATACAGTATATAGGACATACTGCATACTACTGAGGAACACAGTATACAGTATATAGGACATACTGCACACTGCGTTCCTCAGTATGTAGTAGGCGGTTTTGAAAAAAGCCTGTGTGTGTGTGTGTGTGTGTGTGTGTGTGTGTGTGTGTGTTGGTACCTGTTCAATTTCCTCTATGGCGTCTTTCACCACTCCAGTCTGTTCAGACAGAACCACCAACACGGCTGCTTTATTATCTGTGGAACAAACAAACACGCTTTTCCGTCAATAAACTTGTAATTAACATCAAACTCAACATCAAAACATACTTAAATACATTTTTTAAATCGAAATATTAAGCAGTGCAGAGCTTTTGATTTAATGGTCATACAGCCTCTAAATCAGCAGATAATTGATCACACATTGATAATGCAGCAGCGCTGATATTCATATAACCTCATTAACAACAATAAGACAAAAAGTTTTTTTGCAGAATGGCAGCAACTAAAACTTATTTTCATTAAAGTGGGAGTATTCTGATTGCCTCCGAAAGGCTCTCAACATTCGTAATGGAAAAGCAAGTTTGGTGGTGAAGAAAGCATTTGTTTTAAAGTGAGACTTGAAGACGCAGGAGTAGTCTGAGCATATTTAACTCTGAACTGGGTTCAACCTTCGGTAACCTGCACATCCAGTCAAACTGCAACACTGTACAATTTGTCTCCACTTGTCCTGACGCAGCCATCACATTAACGTCACTGAAACCTTCGCTCACTGCTCTGCCGATGACTGACACCCACCCGTCCCTCTGTCTTCTAGGCTGGTTTCATACCTAACCGTCTGGTCCAGGTAGAACCAGGTAGAACCAGGTAGAACCATCTTTGTTAGCCTGATGAGTACGGGGTCAGATCAGTCTCCGGACTCACAAATACACACAGAAAGATTCACATATGTATTTTGTGATTTATGTATATACATGACTCTCTCCACAAAGCTATTTATCAATGCACACAAAAATAGTTATCACTGTATATAAATGGAAAAAACAAAAAATATAAGGTCCACAAATATATTTCTAATGCACACAGAAATATGTCTTGTTTTAAACAAATGTAATAGAAATCCACAAATATATGTTTTTTAAAAGTATTTGAAAGTTTCCTCAAAAACATGTTTGGATGTTGTTACATTTATGTATAAACAGTTGAACCTGCATTTACAAACTGCTGTCATGTGAACTTCACTACACCTGAGTTGGTTTTCACTGGATCATGTGACTGACAGGTGTTTCTGTTGCCCAGGTGTGTCCTGTTACATTGATTATTCATCAATAAATACAGCTGAATGTCTACTCTCAGTTTCAGCTTTGGGTTCTGCCTGTGCAGACTGCATTTCTAGTTAAAAAGGTGAAACCAACATGAGGACCAGCGAGCTGTCTATGAGAGAAAAGCTGAGAGAAGATGGTAATCAATCAGAGCCATTGAACCAGCATCGGCCATAGCAGGTACAACCATCTGGAACGTCCTGAAGAAGAAAGAAACCACCGGTGTACCGAGCAACAGACGGTGAACCGGTAGACCGAGGAAACATCAGCAGCTGATGACAGAAACACTGTGAGAGCTGTAAAGAAAAACCCTAAAACAACCGTCAGGGACGTCAGCAACAAGCTCCAATAGTAGTCCAGTGTCTCTGATGAGACAAACTACTACTACTACTACTACTACTACTACTAGTACTACTGCTGCCACAATCTACCAAAACTACTACTGAAACTAAAACTTTAAAATACAATGTAGGTGCAGAGTTTGACAGCGTCTACTTTATCTGACTGCAGTAACAAATCCACTCATCAAATCTGAAGATTTACACATTTTTATTATTATTATTTTTTGATTTTTCAATCCTGTTAAGTCTACTGACCTCGTGGTAACTGGGCAAAGTGGTCGCAGGCCAACCAAACTCCTCCTGTCGACGTCAGCTGTTCCTGGGACAGACTGGAGGTGAGCAGAGGAAGAGGAGGGTGAGGAAGTCAGATTAAAAGAGAGAGAGAAGAAAGAGGAAGAGGAGGGTGAGGAAGTCGGATTAAAAGAGAGAGAGAGAAGAAAGAGGAAGAGGAGGGTGAGGAAGTCAGATTACAAGAGAGAGAGAAGAAAAGAGAGAGAGGAAGAGGAGGGTGAGGAAGTCAGATTACAAGAGAGAGAGAAGAAAGAGGAAGAGGAGGGTGAGGAAGTCAGATTAAAAGAGAGAGAGAAGAAAGAGGAAGAGGAGGGTGAGGAAGTCAGATTACAAGAGAGAGAGAAGAAAGGGGGGGGGGAGGGGGGGGGGAGAAAGAGGAAGAGGAGGGTGAGGAAGTCAGATTAAAAGAGAGAGAGAAGAAAGAGGAAGAGGAGGGTGAGGAAGTCGGATTAAAAGAGAGAGAGAAGAAAGAGGAAGAGGAGGGTGAGGAAGTCGGATTAAAAGAGAGAGAGAAGAAAGAGGAAGAGGAGGGTGAGGAAGTCAGATTAAAAGAGAGAGAGAAGAAAGAGGAAGAGGAGGGTGAAGAAGTCAGATTAAAAGAGAGAGAGAAGAAAGAGGAAGAGCAGGGTGAAGAAGTCAGATTAAAAGAGAGAGAGAAGAAAGAGGAAGAGGAGGGTGAGGAAGTCAGATTAAAAGAGAGAGAGAAGAAAGAGGAAGAGGAGGGTGAGGAAGTCAGATTAAAAGAGAGAGAGAAGAAAGAGGAAGAGGAGGGTGAGGAAGTCAGATTAAAAGAGAGAGAGAAGAAAGAGGAAGAGGAGGGTGAAGAAGTCGGATTAAAAGAGAGAGAGAAGAAAGAGGAAGAGGAGGGTGAAGAAGTCAGATTAAAAGAGAGAGAGAAGAAAGAGGAAGAGGAGGGTGAAGAAGTCAGATTAAAAGAGAGAGAGAAGAAAGAGGAAGAGCAGGGTGAAGAAGTCAGATTAAAAGAGAGAGAGAAGAAAGAGGAAGAGGAGGGTGAGGAAGTCAGATTAAAAGGAGAGAAAGAGAGAGAGAGAGAAAGAGGAAGAGGAGGGTGAGGAAGTCAGATTAAAAGAGAGAGAGAAGAAAGAGGAAGAGGAGGGTGAGGAAGTCAGATTAAAAGAGAGAGAGAAGAAAGAGGAAGAGGAGGGTGAAGAAGTCAGATTAAAAGAGAGAGAGAAGAAAGAGGAAGAGGAGGGTGAGGAAGTCAGATTAAAAGAGAGAGAGAAGAAAGAGGAAGAGGAGGGTGAGGAAGTCAGATTAAAAGAGAGAGAGAAGAAAGAGGAAGAGGAGGGTGAGGAAGTCAGATTAAAAGAGAGAGAGAGAGAGAAGAGGGGAAGTAGTAAAGAGAGAGAGGAAGAGGAGGGTGAGGAAGTCAGATTAAAAGAGAGAGAGAAGAAAGAGGAAGAGGAGGGTGAGGAAGTCAGATTAAAAGAGAGAGAGAAGAAAGAGGAAGAGGAGGGTGAAGAAGTCAGATTAAAAGAGAGAGAGAAGAAAGAGGAAGAGGAGGGTGAGGAAGTCGGATTAAAAGAGAGAGAGAAGAAAGAGGAAGAGGAGGATGAAGAAGTCAGATTAAAAGAGAGAGAGAAGAAAGAGGAAGAGGAGGGTGAGGAAGTCGGATTAAAAGAGAGAGAGAAGAAAGAGGAAGAGGAGGGTGAGGAAGTCAGATTAAAAGAGAGAGAGAAGAAAGAGGAAGAGGAGGGTGAGGAAGTCGGATTAAAAGAGAGAGAGAAGAAAGAGGAAGAGGGAAGACAAACAGACAGTTAAGTCGAGTCACACACCGCCGTCCTGATACCATTTTTTGGGTTTCGAAGCTTCGCTGAGAATTATTATTATTTAATTATTATTATTATTATATTGTTATTATTTAAAAGGTATGTGAAGCTTCACGGAGCAGCTCGGTGGCGGACATGTTGTTCTGTCTTCATCTCCCCGGGACAACGCACACACCTCTGCACACGATAAACTGCAATAACTAATAATTAATGTTGCACATGAATAATTGGTAACACCTCATTTTACAGTCGGTAATATACTTGAAATTTCTTTGAATTACTACCAAAATAGCCCAATATTCACCTCAAAATTGACTGAAGCTTACTTATTATAAACATTTAATAATTAAATGCTGGTTATATATAATAGTTAAATCGGGTAGGGTTAGGCTTAGGAAGCATCAGTGCCCTGCTCTTCATCAGAGGTGGAAAACCAAAATCTTCTGATCAGGCACAAATCTCACCGATGTGATTTATTGTCTGCACTAATGTAACCTGGTATCTGATTCAGGAAGATTTTAAGATATCTAAAATAACTTATTTGCTAATTATTATCTATTTATCAGCAGACATGAAAATAAAGCAGATCAATTAACGTTGTATTCTTTTCCTGGAGATGTATGAAATTACCAGCTCCTGGGAAATAGCGGGACATAATTATAAAATAATGTTTATTGGGGTAATTTGGCAGTACTTCCAAAGCAATTTAAAATAGATTACTTGCTAATTAACACCTAATTACCATGAAATTTGCAGACCTTTAAAATGAAGTGTTACTGAGTAATGAATAATGTGGGATTATTGATTATTTCATGGGCTACTTTTTGTCAGTGTGCTGACTTGACTATGTTAACTGCATGCCATTATAATGCAGCTTTTTGTCTTTTTTAATGTTAAAACAGATTTTTACAAAATGGTCTAAATTCATTACAAATATAAAAAGACAAAATACATGTTTTCACCCCCTTCAAGTCAGTATTTAGGAGAAGCACCTTCTAAAGATACTTGGCCTGATGATTTAGGTGTGTCCCATTAAAGGGGATTAATTCATGCAACCATTAACAGGGTCTCTGCAGGTTTAAACAGGTCAAATTTAAGACTTTTTAGACCACTATGACTGCTATTTAAGACCTACTTCACATCCATACTGGCAGTAAAGTACTAAGGATATGAAAGTCTGCGAAGGTCCTCATTCATCCAGGTCATATTCATTCTGGCAACAACTGAAATGAAGGCAACTGGACTTAGATTTGTCTCTGAAGACGTTTCGCCCCTTATCCAAGTGGCTTCATCAGTTCGAACGCTGCAGTCTGACTAGTCTCCACTAGTCAGACTAGTAGGGACTAGTCAGACTGTAGCGTTAGTAGTGGTAGTGGTACTTTTTGGGGACTTTTTAAGACTCTGCAGGAAACCATGCTGCTTGGAGGTCTCACCTGAGTTTGTAAACCTGAAATATCAGGTTTGTGTCTTAGTAGTCCATTTTATTGTCCTGTGTTAAAACTTCCTGTGATATCTGACGTTAACTGTGTGTTGGCGTGTACCTGTGTAGCGGCGAGCTCAGTATGACCTCGGCCAGCTGGGCGACTCCCTCCAGAACCTCAACGGTGGCGTCTCTGACCTGTCGCCGCAGACTGACACCTGACACACAGGTGGACAGACGTGACTCAGATTTACATCCATTTTACATGTATTTTACTAAACCTCAAAGCTCTGGGCAGCACGCTCTAGACTACACAGTAACACCTTGCTGTTATAGAGGATAGAAGTATGAATATAACTTTGAAGGCTACAGGAAATGCTCATTGGTGCTTATTATCTTTAATTATTGTTATTGATACTGAACAACCTATCAAACCACATTTCACTGAAGGCAGTCAGACTGGAGGTTTATAAATGGCTTTACCTTGGCTCTTGGGTAACCAGTAATACACTGTGGACAGAGTGAGGACACTCTTCAGGGTGGACTCTGATAACTTCTCTCCATCCTGCAGAGAGGAAGGAGGAAAAACATAAATAACTTACAACAGTAATGTTTTCCTACTTTGTGCTGCTGCACAGCAGTTCCCCTCAGGATGAATACAGATCGAGCTCATCTTTCGAACCTTAATGTGACCAGTGAGGCTAAATCAATGTTTCCCAAACTGTCACGACCCAACTCACAATCAGCCTCATCTATAAATGTGAGAAAAGGACATTTGTGCATAAATGAATGACCATATTTACTGCATCGCATTATATTATCTTGAATATATAAACCAGACATTTATGGAGGACGGAAATTGGAAAAAATGAACAAAATTAATAAATAAAAGAGATAATTAAACAAGAGTTTAAAAAGGGAATTATTACAATTTAAAACAAAAATAATTTATTTCACATGTCAAAAATGAATTAATGGCTGCATTGATTTTTAATAATATTGATGCTACATTTTATGACATATTCATTCATTAATTTATTTTGGGTTTTGGCAGGTCTGTCCTCCATTTTGAAGAGATATCTACATTTGATAAACCACAACTTTGTTTTACGCCTGCATTATTGAAAAAAGAAAAACACATTTTAAATTACTTTACAAATCAGAGCAAATAAACGCATCTAGGTGGAGCTAAGAGACGCTTGTATGTACGCTTCCGTTATATAAACTTAATGTTATAAGTAAAAAAAATAACAAATATTCACTGCTGCCTTTATAGACTATAAATTTACCTGTCACTGTAAATATAAATCCTACTCAACATATACAGTATATAGATATGTATACATGAACATACAGAGTACAGTCATCCAGTATTTATTCTTTTCACTATTTGTGCTGTTTAAAACTTAAGATAAGATAAGATGGACCTTGAGAACACTTGACTTGACTTATACATATTTTATTTCTTATTTCATTGTTGGCCGTTGGTGCTATTCACACATATATTTATGTAATATATATGTATACACACCTATATTTTCATTACTTGTGTGTGTTACAGTCTTGTCTATTCTTGAATTTTACTGTCCAGCAATACAAATTTTCAACCCCCTCATGTGGTTCAAAGCGGTACTGCAGATATAAATGCTAAATAAAAGACTATGGAAGAAATTCTGCACATTTATTTGGTGACCTTGATAAAATCTCCTGCGACTCGCCGTGTGGGAACGACTGGTCGACATGCACCAAAGTCACCAGCGCTCTCAACTCCTATCAAATAATGAAGGCTCTTTACAGAGAGGACGAGGATGCTGCACAAGCTCTTATCCATCATGAAGAACATCTCACGTTTCTATGGGAGCAACTGAGCAAGATAACTGTTTTATGTTTTATCAAGGTGTCTTGTTGTGGATCATAACTGGTACAATATGAACTCAGCAAGGCAAAGATTATGAAAATATATAATAATCTGACCTGCTGAGATGGCAGCGGGGATTTTGAGAAGGCCAAGCTGAGTTTAGTGGCTTCCTGGGACACGGTCATCACTGCCTGGTCTGAGGACACAAGAGACAGTTAAATGGACGGGAAGATGATTATGGAGGACACAACCTGCCAAAAAACTAAATAATATTAAACTTCATTGCTAAAATGTGACAAATTAAATTTTTTTTGTTCTGCTTTTTCTTTGTATTAATTAACTTATTTATTCACGCCTATGTTTAATTTTCCCTTTTATTTATGTATTTATTTTCAGTAATTTAAAAATGTATTAATTTATTTATTTATTTTTGCATTTTTTTAAATCAACTTATTGAGTGCTGAGTGACAGCCCCCCCCCCCCCCTTTTCACATAATGATGCAGAAATGCATAAATAATAAATAAATACATGTATAAAAAATATGAATAAATAAAAATAAATGTAAAAATACATGAATTAAAAAAATAAATAACTGTATAAATAAAAAGGAGAAATTAAATTGTGCAGAAATTAATAAATTTATAATACATAAATACATCATTTAAAAGTAAACTGAAAATAAAAATAAGGGCAAAAATAAACATTCAAAAATGTATAAAAATAGATACATGGGAAAATTAAACAGAAAAGTACTGTAAATAAATACGGGAATTAATAGAAAAAAAATAAATCAAGAAGCAAATTAAAACAGAAAGAAATAATTTACGTCACATTTATCAATTAAGTAATAGACCCTTTATTTCTAATATTATTTTTGCTAAATATAATGACATTTATTTATCAAGTAATTTATTCGGGATTTTGGCAGGTTTGTCCTATACATATATATATATATATATATATATATATATATATATATATATATATATATATATATATATATAAATGATGATGATGGGGTGGTTCTGAATATGAGGGTAGCCCGATGTTGGAGACAGCACCCTTTCTAAATTAATAATAGAAGAGAGAAGTCAGCATGTTGTTTGATATAAAAATAATGAGGACGTATTTATGACGACATGTAACAGCTGGCAGCAGAACAAGACATTCGGGGCGACAACATGGGAAACGCTGCTTTTCACAGGGCCTCAGTGGAAGCTGACGGACGAGCGGGAGGAGGAGGACGGACGGTCATGATGAACTGTACTCAACTCAGAGAGTCCCAGAAGTTGGAGAGGTTGAACGCTCCGTCTGACTCATTGGATTCTCCGTCTGTGGGGGAAAAAAATAAGACGAACCTTTATTAATCCCCGTAGGGAAATGAACATTCAGTTACGCCAGGAAAAAATACCAGACTCAAACTGAAAATGAAAAAAAAAAAACCCTTGCTTGATTTTATAATTTACTTTTAATGTCTAAGATGTATGAAAAATAACAACAAACTTCTTTAATTTTTAAGGTAACAGCTCAGAATTTACATTTTTATTTCATCAATAAAAATAAGTCAATAAATCATTCTTTTTTGGCTTGCTGGGGAAAAAAAATCCTGACACTGATCCTGATATATTTGACTGCAGGACAAAATTAAAAGTCCTTAGAGGTGTCTGATTCAACCTTTTCCCACCATCTATATATATATATATATATATATATATATATATATATATATATATATATATATATATATATAAATGCGCTAAATCATAATATTGAATCACAATACTTAAAATCTCAATACATATTGAATTGGCACCAAAGTATTGTGATAGTATTGAATTGGGAGATAAGTGTATTGTCCCAGTAGTAGTAGTAGTACTACTACTACAAGTCATTTATTTCAGTCCTTATTAACAGTTTTCTGTAACGAATGCACACAACAAAGAAAAGATAACAAGGCATAAAGAAGATAGAAAAAGACTATGTTTTGACCGAAAAGCTGCAGGCTGAAGCTTGATCTTATTGTACGTATGTATAATACGATACCATATACTATTTTTAATGAACATATTCTAATAGGAAACTTATAAACAAAAACAGGACAAAACAGAAACAACACAAACAACGACAAGAGCTGCCAGTTTAAAAGACACAACTGGTCAACTTCATGGTCATGTTGTGCTTATTTTAGATTAAACTTAATTATCCAAACTAGTAAAGTGCTGACTAAGTGCCAGGGATAGACATATATTACAATCTGATGAATAGGAGTTAAGCATAAGTTGCATACTGATGAAATGTTATATAAGAGTATTATAAAGAATAAATTACATATATAGGTGGAGTTATACTTGCGTCTGCACAGAGAGGTTACTGGTATGTACTACTGAACTGTATTTCATTATACGGAGGTATGACAGTAAATTTAAATTACTGAGGGATGACTGCAGATAAAATCATGACTTTAAATCCACACATCTGTGAAACAATACTGACAAAAACTAAACATTAAAACCTTCATAAAAGGTATTTATTTAATTAAATACGGTAGATATTTCTCACACTGTTTATTAGTTCCAATGCTGTGAAATTTAATGATTTTGTTTATTATGAAATAATGCAGATAATGTTCAAACCAAATCAAAGTCACTCCTAGATGTGAACAAAGGTTTTTATCGCTATGGAAAGTAAATATGATCTGAGAGGTATTTATAAGTTTAATGTACAAAAAGATAAAACAGGTATTAAAGGATTTCTGTTGTTGGGGTCAAATTATGGAGTAATGCCAATATAAAACTAATAATGTGAAATTCACTTTTGGTTTTCAAAACATGGTTTGTAAAACTACTTTTGACTATTTCACACGTGTGAATGATATTTTACTTTCACATTTTTGTTTGTTTTTGTTGAGGGAAGCTTAATTAAATCTTAATTAAAGTAAAGAGGTTAAATAGGCTTATAGAAGCATTGTGCTTCTGTCTATTCAGTCACTACTGAACAGACTGTTAATTGTACAGTTCACACTTGTTGTATTATGTGTGATGACTGAATAAAAATACTACTACTATAACTAATAATTAATAAAGAACTGTTGTGGCCTGACTTTATAAAGTGACATCTTGAGTATTTATGTGAAGCTTTGCACAGACTTTAAAAGGACATTTGACAACTTAAAGCTACAATTAGCACAGTTAGCTTGACAGACGCTAGCATGCGCAGCTACATTAGCTCGGTTAAAGGCGTCATATTTACCTCTGACTCGGTCTCTGACACACTGGATGGAGTTCAGTAGGTTCCGTAAAGGCACAGACACATTTCCACCACAGTTATCAGCACTCATGTCACCAAAGTTAGTTTTTTTAACAGCTCGAAAAATAGTAATGCGTGTTGTGGAACTACGGAGGAACAGGAAGTTGAACCGGGGGACAATTATAAAGGACGCACCGGCTCTGTGGTGAACGCTTAGTGACGCCTTGTGGTGAAAATGGAGCATTGCAAGAAAAGACCAACAGTTACTGAAATAATCTGTTTTTATGAGGCCAAATGAGCACTGAGAGCTGATCTTTATCGATGATTTTCTTAGTAACACTTAGAAATAAATCGGAACTAAGTGTTCGGTCTGTATTTATCTGATTTTATAATAATGATGTGAAAAAGAACCTAAAATTTGTCTGGTCCTTAATTTATCAAAATATTTTTCTCTCTCTCATTTTGTTGGGCACAATGACAAATTGTGAATCCTTAAATAGGTCGAGTAGTCTATACCACCCAGAGCATGGTATGACCCAGAAGGTGCAGCTCTGCTGCCTCCTTTAAATAGAAAGTTTACTATTTAATTTTAATTTTATGTCAGAATATCACAAATTAACTTGTAATGTTAAAGTCGTCTGTGGAAATATTTTCTTGTTCACTGGCAAACATGCAGACACTGCAGGACACAACGTTTTCCCCTTTAACGCCCACTTCTACCTCTGCTGTTTACTTTACTTTAACTTTATTGGTATGTTTTTTGTCTTTACTGTGTCGTCTGCAGGAACCAGAAGAAAAGGTGTGACAGGTGATGGGTGCTGTCAGAGAATGGATTCTGCTTGATCACCTTTACAAATGTTGTTTTCTCTCTTAGATTGAGAGAAGCATACAGAGAGAGTAAAAGAGCAACAGTCAGCTCAATAAAAGATCTACAGAACAAAGTCATCAGGGACATCAGTGAGCTCGCTGCTGTTGTTTTGACACAACATGTTGGAGTCGCAATCAAAACTCAGCCTGTGGATTATAAAGCCCAAGTACGACTCCACATGTTGACAGAGCTGGCGAAATGTTGGCGCTGAAAATCAACACACACTATATCCTTGGTTTTTGTCACATTTAGTTTCAAAAGGCTCCAAAGACAAACTCTGTGTTTCTCTTTTGCACTGCAGATCTCACTCTGCTCCACTGAGGAAGGAACCTGACAAATAGAAAATAAATGAAAAAATAGAAAAATCACTAAACAAATATATATTTATTCATTAAATGTGGCAAAATAATATTAAAAATAAATCTAACCAATAATTAATTAAAAATTTGACAGAAATTGATATTTGTTTTAATTTGCTTTTTTATTTATCTTCATATTACTGTTATTCCTTTATTTATTTATTCAATCTTGTGTTATTTCCCCTTGTATTTACTTATGTATTTAATTTTATTTATCTTATAATGAACTCATGTAGTTTTCCACCTATTTTTTATTATTCATTTATTTTTGCATTTATCATTTATTATTGTAAACGTATATGTATTTATTCATTTATGTATTTATCAAGTGTTGAGTGACAGTCACTTGTAATGAGGCAGAAATACATAATGAAATGGAAAAAGAAAAGCATGCAGAAATATAAAAGCTTGAGGAAATACGTAAAAATACAAAAGAAAAATTATGCATAATATATGCATCAATAATAATAATAATAATAATAATAATAATAATAATAATAAATAATAATAATAATAATAATAATAATAATAACACTATCAATTGCAATTATGGTAAGTGCAAACATACATAAATAAATAAATAAATAAGGGATTAATACAACGATAAATAAATAAAGAAGAATTAATAGAAATAATTTATGTCAGACTTCATAAATTAATTAATGACTGCATACATTTTGCTATATTTAATGACATATTTATTTATCTATTTATCTATCAAGTCATTTATTTTTCTTTCAACATTTCTTTATGCTGTGGCTGCCACTCAACACTCAAATACAAGTCATACAAACACTTAAAAATACATTTAAAAATGAATGAAAAATGAAAAAAATAAGTGCAAAAATAGAAAAAAATCCAAAAATTAATAAAATAAATACATAAGGGAAAATTAAGCAAGAGTAAGTATATAAATATAAAGATAGATAAGAATTTATGTCATATATTCAATTACTTAGTGGCTATATTTATTTTTTTTTGCTCATTTAATGACATATGTATTAATTTATCAGGTCATTTATTTATTTATTTGTTTATTTATTTTATTTTGGCAGGTTCCAGCCTACGTACTTTGACCCCTCCACCAAAGATCGCCACGCCGGCGTGCACGCTGTGCACGCTGTGCACGCTGTGCACACTTGAAGGACGTCGTGGTACGTCGAGAGTCTCCAGGAATATTTTCTACAACATGAAACGGTTCCTTTATCACACATTTTTCTTTATCTATAGACACATACCAGGCTGCCTGTCCTCACAGAGACAGAAGTACGACAGCACAAACACACTCTGGTCCAGACTGAAAACTAATGATCAGATTTCATGTTGTCAAGCTGCAGTTTCTCTGAGGGCATCCGGATGTTTGTCAAACCCTTTAGTCCTCATTCCTCCTTTCCTCCCTCCTTTCCTCCCTCCTTTCTCATGTCTCAGACGTCTTCTCCTCTCAAACACCTGGAGGCAGATCATTTTATCAGCTCCTTCCTCCCTCTCTTCCATCTCATTTCCTCCTTTGTCTCCCTCCATCTCTCTCTCTCCCTCTCAGGTGTGATCTGTGTGGGGAGTTTCTGTCTAGACAACCGATTACAGCGAATAATGAGGGAGGAAGGAGGGAGGGGGATGGACAGAGCATGAAAAAGGAGGGAGAGGAGGAGGGTGTGATGTGAGGGGAAAAGAGGTGTAGTGTCAGGGGGGTGTAAAGGGATAAAACAGGAGGAAAAGGATAGAAGGAAACATGACGGAGGAAGAGAAAAAGGTGATAAAGAGAAAGGAAAGATCTGCGTGACGAGGCAGAACTGCATAAAGAAAATACAGAAATACTGAAAGTTGGGGAAATAAATAAGGTGTTAAATACAAAGGGAAAATGGTGCATAAATAAATACATACATTTAAAAATAAGAAATAAAATAGTGAAATAAGAAATAAAAGTGTAAAACTAAATAACAAATAATGAAAAAACAAATGAATAAATAAAACATAAATAGACGAATAAATAAATTTAAAAATCAATAAAAATAAATGCATAAATAAAAGGGGAAATTAAACAGAAGAGTAAATAAATAAATAAATAATAAGGGAATTAATAAAAAGATAAATAAATAAAGAAGAAAATGAACAGAAATATAATTTTTTTTTATAATTCCACAATCTCCCAACTTGGGATCAATAAAGTATCTATCTATCTATCTATCTAATATGTTCATAATATAAATTAATTCATGGATTTATTTCTACTATTATTTCTGCTGGTCCTCCATATCACTGCATTAGTTGAACTTAAACTTTCTTATTAAGAGTTTAATCGTGAAGCTGCTTGTGTTTCGGTTCGTTGTATCAACAGTGTCGGGATGTTATTGTGGTTTGTGATTTTCACATATAAAGTTACGCTGGTACCTATTTTTCTTCGTTTATTATTGATCTATTATTGATCAGACTGTACAGTGTGAGCATATAAATTATGAGCTTTGGCTTCACATCTCAAATGATTTACTGGTACAGTTGTAGGAAGAACACAACAACACCAGCTGTAGACTCACCAACACTCATTCATGTGATTCCTCTCCAGCCTCCCTGTTTCTCTCTCCGTTTACAACACAACCTCTTCTTGACTGAGGACTTCTGTAACAGTCTGCTGCATCGGGGGGGGGGGAGAGAGGAAAACATGAGTAGAGAGACAGAGAGAGAGGGAGAA